>CATIWO010262084.1:0-12564 GCA_949673435.1 Macaranga tanarius | reverse complement strand
TAGGTGTGTGTGTGTGTGTGTGTGTGTGTGTGTGTGTGTGTGTGTGTGTGTGTGTGTGTGTGTGTGTGTGTGTGTGTGTGTGTGTGTGTGTGGGTGTAAAAAGTTGTAGAGATTTGTGTAAGGAAGAAGAGAGTGGATTTTTGAAAGCTTTGGGAGATTTTGATCCTATACAAGTGATCAATCAAGAGTGTTGAGAAGCCTTAGGAGGTCTATAAATTCTTGGAGCATAATTGGTAAGCTTTATTTGTATTGGTGTTAAATTGAAGTTAGGTTTGGTTTGTTATGAAATTCTTGTTCTGTTTTCATGTTACATCAGTCCTAGTATTTTTACAATAACTTGAGTTGTAAAGTTACATCAGTCCTAGTATTTTTACAATAACTTGAGTTGTAAAGCTCCAATTTGAGCAAGGTTAGATGCTCTAGAAACTTCAGAGAGTGCTCTACAATTTTATGTTTTGATCCTGAGCTATATTTGTGTTAAGGTTGTTTGGTAGGGCTTGACATTTTCTTGCTCAACCTATTGGCCTTGTTGTGGCCTATTTTAATCAAAAATTCATAGATTATTTTGTACAGGTTCAAATTAAGTAATTCTAATTGGAATTGTTAGTAGACTTATATTACTAGCTTTAGTATTATTTTCATGGTCATTGGACTTGTGTGTGAATTATTTGGATATATTGAATCTTGAGTTTTAAAGTGCATTTGGGTTCAAGAGTCATGGTTGTTATGTGAGATTGATATTTGATTATGTATAGGACTTGATAAATGGAAGGAATGTACTCATAAGTAGAAGAAGGACCCTTTTTGAAGTTAGAAGCACTTTGAGGTAAATAATTACTAATATATATTGTGTACATATACTAAGCTCTTATGTATATTTTGTGTATTTCCTTTAATGGAATTGAATGAATGAATAGATTAGTGAATATGATGTGGAATGAATTTCTACCTTATTATATATTATTAATGTGAGGATTGGTTGCCAAATAATAATGTTAACAAATGATAATATGGGTGTATTGTGGTATATTGTTGGTATATAGTTGGTATACTTTTAGTATATATTAAGTATATGATCGATATATTTACCGTTTATAATTATGTATGTTGATGTTGTGACTATGAGAAATGAATTAGTGATCATGGAAGGAATATTGGTGAAATATTATGATAATGACTTATTGAGATGCAATTACATGGAATTATATTATGTTATGTTGGAAATATGAGCATGGATAGAACAATGATGACATATTATTGTGATGATCTATTACTATGCAATTGCATTGAATTATATTGTGTTGTGATTCACACGAAAGTGTTATATCTAAGGAAGGTGAGGATATGTGACAATGTGAGTAGTGGGGACTGAGCTGGGTGGATAATCTCCACTGACTGTGTGGGTGATGGGCAAGTTGAGCCGGGCGTATAGCTACCCATGAATAATATGTGAGAAGTGAGACTGAGCCGGGTGGATAGTCTCTCTAATGGCCATTTGATTGATATTGAAATTATGAGAAATATACATGGGCAAGCTGAGCCAGGCATATAGCTACCCATAATTAATATATGTGAAGTGAGACTGAGTCGGGTGGATAGTCTCACTAAATGGCCATTTGATTGATATTAAAATTGTAAGAAAACATAGCCAATGAGGCTAAGTGTGAGGTAATTACGTGAGGATGAATCCAGCCAGATAATGAACAGTAAGAATGGAATATGATGTGTGAATTCTTGAAATTATGTGAATTTGGTTATGAATACCAAATATATTGTTAAATTTAATTATGTTGATACTAATAGGTGTGGAGATTCATACGTACTTTGAGTTTATGCGTTTGAATGAGATAATGTGTGAATGGGTGATGGAAGTTGTTGAAATTATGAATATAGATGCTTTAAGCTTATGATTGATTAAGAATCATATGAATGTAAGGTATGTTTATGAAGTGTTTTTAAGCTTGATTTGAGTTGTGTTCAAGTATGGATTGGATTGTGATGCATTAGAATGGCCAAAGGGAGGTTTTGGTTAAGCTTGGGTTGCTCACGGTCAGCTCACGATCGTGAGGAAGCAACCGTGAGCACCCCAGCCTTATTTGAATGATAAATGGCTCCTTCTCTGGCTGCTCACGGTCTTGCTTAAGAGCGTAAGGAGGCTACTCATGGTCGTGAGTAGGATCCTCACGGCCGTGAGGGCTCAACCGTGAGGAGCCCAACCTCCTCATTTGTTCCTTCTTCACTTGGACTTGCTTATGCACTAGACTTACTGCTAATGATATTGGAACTTCATGGTGATGATATGTAGACTTATTAAAGGATTGAAAGACTATTATATTATCTTACAAATGCATCCTATATATTAATGTTATCATAATTCTTCTCTTATGAGGTTGTTGTATGTGTATAACTGTATTAGCAATCGTTTATTGAATTGCAAGCTCACCCTTTTGCGTTGAAATTTTTCAGGACTCGATTAGACTTAACTTGAAGTTTGCATTGGAGTCTTAGGTAGGCCGAAATGAGTTTGGTGTAATGGACCTCCATCCTGCATATCATTGTGGCATTTTGTAATGACATTGCATGTCTTAATTAATCATATGTAAACTATGTGTAGAATAATAGAATATGAATGGAAATATGATTATTTGTCTATATATATATACAAGTACTTCTGGGAAGATTTTTCTTATGCCATGTGATTCGGTGGATTGTTGCCACATGTATGGTGGTGATTTTGGGTGTCATAGATGGCCTTTAAAGCTATCCCTTTCATCTTTTCTTCTTTTTCCCCCTCCTCCCTTTGTTTCAAGGTGAGCTCATGAGTCAATAGCTTTCCAATGAGAACATCAATAGAGAGCTTTGAAAAATCATATGCTTCTTTAATGGAGGTTACCCTTGATTCTCAATCTTTCTTGGGTAGCACTCTAAAGATTTTGGTGTTGACTTCTTCTTTTGAGTACTGTTTTCCCAACTTTGTCAAGGTAGTGAGAAGACTATTCAATCTATTATTCATTTCGGTGATGGATTCTTGGGGCTTCATCTTGAAGAGCTCATATTCATACATATGAAGTTGCACCTTTTTTACTTCTCACTTGAACATTTCCTTCATAGTGGTTCTCAAGAGTCTCCCAAATCTCTTTGGTTGAAATACAATGTTGCACCTTTCTACCTTCTTCTTTAGACATAGATACAAGAACAATGGTCATGGCCTTCTTGTTCTTGTAGTTGACTTCCTTTTCACTTTGGCTCCATCTAGCTCTATCCACAAGAAATTGTGCATTCTCTACCATTTCGGTGGGAGGACTCCATCCTTAAAGTACTACATCCCAAAGCCTAATGGGATCACTATCTAAATACAACTCCATCTTGCACTTCTAATGAGGATAGTCATTTCCATCAAATAATGATCTAAGGGATTGAAAGTTTAGAAATTCACTCCCTATGATCTTAATTATAGCAATAAAGTACCTAGAATTTAAGCTCTGATACCAAGTGAAAGACCCTAGAGGGGGGGCTAAATAAGGTGGGTTAATTAATGTTTTAGAAAGGATTAAGAGAAAATTAAATAGATGGTGATAAAGAGAGGTGAAGTTGAAAGTAAAGAAGAATAAGAAAACAATCACAAAAATACATAAGAATTAAAGAAGTTTGGATTCTTAAATAATCCTATGTCTCCACCTAACTTATCCCAAGTTAGGATTTTCAACCCCACACCAATGTTTTAATTAAATTGATTACAATCAAATGATTTTTGAGGCTCAACCCAAACCTTTACAACAATATGACTTTTTCTTGGCTCAACTCAAACCAAAATTAAACAATCAAGTGTTTTGATGGCCAACACTTAAACCAAAACAAGAACTAAAACTTACTTCCCTTAATCTTTACCCAGTAATTAAAACCAAAATAAGAACTAAAACTTATTTCCCTTAATCTTTACCCAGGAATTAACAAGAAGAGAGAACCTAATTCTAATCACAACCCAACACTCAAAAGACTTAAGGCGAGTAATAAATTTGAGAGTTTTTAATAATTGCTAAGAATAATTTTTCTTTCACCAACTCTTGTAACCTCTTAAATGAAGTTTTTAGTCTTGTAAACTAGCTGTTATGAAGCATTGAAATTGTCCAACCCTTCTTCAACCTTCATTAAATGAGTTTTCAGCTTTTGTAGGAAAATGGCTCCTCACGGTAGTGATCTAGTCCTCACGATCGTAAGGCATGAAAATATGATCATTGGAGGCAAAATTTGCCCAATGGAAGAATGTCACGATCGTGATCTACCCCTCACGATCGTGAGCACTCATCTTACAATCGTGAGGAGCAAATCATGAGCAAGGTAGATTTTCTTCAACTCTGTCTTCTCATTTCACTTATGAAGGCCAGCTCTCCTTACAATTGTGACCATCTACCCTCACGATCGTGAGGCCTCTTTTTCCTTGGATAATTTAAATATTTTGTCTTTAATTTATTCCATATGACGTAAGGGCCATTTAGAGGCATCATTATGAAGCTTTAAGGGCTTTAATATAACTGCAAATCACTTTCCATAGCTTGCTTGACCAAAGGTATTAGCCTATCTAATAGTCACACTTAAACACATGCATTAGTGCTTCAAAATTATTTGTTAAAGTCAAAATAAGGGTGGATTAACTAATGATCATGCAAATGTCCAACATGGCTATTGCATATAATTCAGGTGGCATAACATAGGAGTTGTGCATGATGGTTGGTTTATCTATAAATCTCTCAATTTGCAAGAAATTAGCATTAATCATTGAACACCACAAGTTTATTTTTAGACAAAAGATAAATCTTTCATTCATTGAAGATTAAAAACACATCTTGATGAATATATAATATAACTAAAGTATAGTCAAGAAGTATTGAAAATCTCTCACTTAAAATATGAACTCGTTTGTCGTTATTTTTCAATCACATTGATAAAGATATTTTGATTTGTAACTCGACACTCCATTTGATAACTTTTATTCTCCATTCCATAGCATTAATTAGCCATAAAATGATTATATGGTCTTTAATTGAGTTCGACCACAGAATTACTAACAAAAGTTTTATAATGGAGAGAATAATAAACTCTACAAGGGATAACTACTAAAATCACATAAAGGCATTAACAACTTCACAAAAAAAAATCCAAAAATTCCAACAAAAAAATCAGAGATTTGTATTTATTAGATTAAAAAATAAAATAAAATAGAAACGATCAATAAAGGACCACAACAAATTTAGAAAATAATTGGCGGTGGTCAAAAATGAAAGTATTTGATGAAGAAAGTTAGAAAAAAAAAGAGAGAGAAGAAACAACTAAAGTTTTTACATTAGTTTGATCGAGCACCATAAGAATTCAAATCTCATTTATTTATTTCCATTTTTTACCTCTATATTGATATATAGGTTAATTAATTTTTTTTCTATATAGTTTAGAGATATAATGTCACTATATAATGATTAATTACAATATGAAGTATAAACCTTTTGTCCTTTAGGTGTTATTAAATTTTGATAATTAAAGACTAATTATAGTATGAAGTATGAACCTTTTTTCCTTTAGGTGTGATTGAATTTTAATCACTAATTTAATTTCCTTGAAATAAAAATAATTCTACTTGTAATTTATAAGATGGAATTATCCTAAACCATGAAATATTTGGGCTTAAATATGACACTAAAGTAGGGTTGTAAATGAGTCGAGTCATTCACGACTCGAAATTCAATTCAATATAAACTTATTTGAGCTCAATTATTAAAGTTTGCTAATTTCAAACTATGCAAAGGTCAACTCATAAAGCTCGTAAATAAGTTTGAATTAGAGCTCGTGAGCTGGCTCGTAATTCTAATATACTAATAATTTAGTTATATATTGTAGAACCCTCCAGGCACTACATACACGTGTATCAAGTATAGAACAACATGAATAAAAAAAAATTTCTCTTTGATAGAAGGTATTTTATATATATAAAAGCTCAGTTTATACAATTTACATAAATAAGTGCATAAGTATTGAAAATCATTATACAAAAGTCTTAAATGCCAAAATGTTGATGTTCATGTGGATGGATGGAGAAAATATCATCAAGCACACTGTCATCCCACCTGAGCTCGACTCAAACCTAGCTTGAAGCTTTAACAAAATGAAACTTCAAGTAAAGCTAAATACTACCTAAAAAAACCACAATTGCAAAGGAATGAGCTTGCGACTCAATAAGCAATTATTAAAATAAGATTACATATAGTTCTTCTCAAGAACTAATTAATAAAAAAATACAAAGGAAATAACTAAGCATGGACTACACAGGCGTGTCTGTCTCCGTGTAGTCTAATAACTCAATTCATAATCGAGACACGGTCTGACATACGGCCGTGTGTCTACCTGTGTATCTTACTGTTAATTTTACTACAGTCATACATGGTCACTAACATGCTGTATCTATGCCCGTGTATCTCCCTGTCCAATATTTAGCATGTATACACGGCTAAGGACACGCCCGTGTCCATGCCCGTGTATCTCTCTGCCAATATTGTTACACACATACACGCCCGTGTCTTTCAACACGCTTCGGGACACGACCGTGTCGGAACCCGTATTATTCACCTGATAGCATATTCTCATAATAAACCAAGTAATTCAACATCCATACATAATACTATAACTTTCATAACAATCTAGCAAGTACTCGCATAGATACATGGGGTTCATAACTCACTAATTACACCCCATCATATTTAACATAATATAAAAAAACATAATGCATCAAAGTATGCTTATGTTTTCTCACTTTTACTTTCATTTCTTTTCCATATATCCGTGGCCCATTCTCGAGATCTCTTTCAATCTTAAATCTCACATATATGCGCATAAACAGAATGGCCACATCTGAGACTCTCTACCTCTTTCAATCTCAAATCGTGGATCTCAATCTCTACCCACATATATTCCTCACATGATGCAATATACATGATTTTCAATATTTTCACAACACAACACAACATATTTATAGCATCATACCATATTATACCACCTCAAGTGATTTTTATATCTCAACACTTAACCATTATACTTATTCATATTACACATATCACATATTTATACTCCTTCTTGCCATTGTATTTGGCATTCATAAAATCAAGTATAATCAAGCAATTATAGTTATATAAGAATTACTATAAGTAAGTATTGAATTAACAATTACTTACCTAAATACTTCAACTCCTTCTTAATTAAACCCCTCCTATAGAGTAAGGCCTCCTTCTCCTCTTCTAACTCCTATACATCATCACATACCAATTTTTAACAAATAACCATTTAAAAACACGAAGTACACTAAAATGGCTCCAAAATCAAATAGACTCCAACACCTACACACTAGTCCAAAAATCCCCAAATTACTAGTGGAGTTAGGGTTACTCACCTACTTCTAATTCCAATTGGAATTACTCAATTTGGACAAGTGTGAAATTAATTATAGATTTTACAATCCAATCAGCCTAAAATAGAGCATTTTGTGAGCACTGAAATATTCAGCCCTATTTGACCCTTCTAGCAATACATTTTAGCAAAACTCAAAACATAAAACTTGTAAAGGACTCTCTAAGATTTCTATAAAATTAAATCTTGCTCAAATTCGAGTTGTATAGCTCTAGATATGGCCAAATTACAGAGGCATAAAAATCAGCCAAAATAGGGCATGAAAACGAACTACCAAAACTCTATCCAAACTCACACAAAAACTCAATTAAAACACAAATCACTTACCAAGAAAGGTTATTGTACTAAGGAGGTTGTTAATTCCAGCTTAAACTTCCAACTTCTCTCTCTCTCTCTCTCTCTCTCTCTCTCTCTAAACCCTTGCTCATTTGAAGTAAATGGTGCAACTCTCTATTTCTCACTCACATACACCCATATGCAAGACACAAAGTCACATAAAGGAGAAGAAGAGATCAGACCAAATTTGTGATATTTTATTATCAAATATCCACTTTAGTCCTTAATGAATCACTCTTCTCCCAAACTAGCCCTTGAACTTATATTTATTACAAATAAGCCCTTACTTCCTAGCCCCTTTCTACCATTCCATCACCAATCTCAACTTAAATATAATCCATAATTATGTCATAATTAGGGCGGGTGTTACATTTCTTCCCTTTTTAAAAGAATTTCGTCCTTGAAATTAAATTACTCACCATTTTCCGAAAATAAGTGAGGATATATCTGCTTCATCTATTCTTCCACTTCCCACATAGCTTCGTTAGGAGAATGGTGACTCCACTTTACTTTTACCATCGGAATTGCCTTATTTTTTAATTGCTTCACTTTCCGGTCAAGTATCTCTATCGGTTCTTCCATATAAGTCAACTTCTCAGAAATTTCAATCTCAGGCTCCTGTATAATGTGGCTCGGGTCTGATCGGTATCGCCGTAGCATCAAAATATAAAACACATCATGAATAGAAGATAACTCTCTTAGAAGAGCCAATCTATAAGCTAGTGGTCCAATCCTCTCAAGGATTTCATAAGGTCCAACATATCTTGGACTCAGTTTCCCGTGCTTGCCAAATCGTAAAATTCCCTTCTATGGCGATACTTTCAAGAAAACTCTCTCCCACATTATATTCCATTTCCTGATGATGCTTATCTGCATAACTCTTTTGGTGATATTGAGCTGCTTTCAAACACTTCTTGACCATTTGAACTTTTTCCACAGTTTCTTATATCAAGTCTGGTCCTTCAATTTGCCTCAAGCCTTCCACATCCCAATAAATAGGACTTCTACATTTTCTTCCATAGAGAGCTTCATAAGGTGTCATGCCAATGCTAGAATGAAAACTGTTATTATAGGCAAATTCTAGCAGTGGAAAATGGTCATCCCAATTGCCTTTGAACTCCATAGTACAAGCTCTCATAATGTCCTCTAAAGTTTGTATTGTCCTCTCCGATTGTCCGTTCGTTTGAGGATGAAAGGTAGTACTAAAATGTCATTTAGTACCGAAGGCTCCTTGTAAACTTCCCCAAAAATGTGATGTAAACCATGGATCTCGATTCGACACAATGGACAAGGGCACTCCATATAACCTCACAATCTCAGAAACATACATAGATGCCAATTTATCCAAAGAATCCGTCTGTTGAATAGGCAAAAAGTGTGCAAATTTGGTGAGTCTATCAACTATTACCCACACTGCATCATGTTTTTGAAATGTTCTAGGCAATCCAACCACAAAATCCATCCTTATTCATTCCTATTTCCATTCTGGTATCTTCAATGACTGTAATTTTCCCGCTGGTGCTTAATGCTCAACTTTGATTTGTTGACACGTTAGGCATTTTGACACGTATTCCGCCACATCTTTCTTCATTATTGGCCACCAATAAAAAGATTTCAAATCCCGGTACATCTTTGTACTTCTGGGATGCATCGCATATGGAGCAGTATGTGCTTTAATCATGATTTGCCTTCTTAATTCTCCCTCCTCAAGAACACATACTCGGTTGCCAATCACTAACATGCCATCCTCTCTAATTGCAAACTGTGTACTAGCTCCCATTCCTACTTTTTCTCTCATTTTATTCAAATAGGCATCTTCTATTTAAGCTTCTCTAATTTAGTCCACCATTGATGGCTTAATTTGCAACACCGCTAACAAATGATCTTCCTCCACATCAAAGTTAAGATTCAATGCTCTCATTGCCACAAGATTTTCTTTTTCATAATAAATTATTCCATTTGCAATCTCCACTGTTTTGTGACTTAGAGCATCGGCTACCACGTTTGCTTTGCTCGGATGGTATTCAATAGTGCAGTCATAGTCTTTCAATAACTCCATCCATCTTCATTGCCTCAAATTCAACTCTTTCTGTGTGGAAATGTACTTCAAACTTTTGTGGTCGGTGAAAATGGAAAATGTCTCTCCATACAAGTAATGCCTCCAAATCTTCAAAGCATGCACAATAGCTACTAATTCTAAGTCATGGATAGGGTAATTAGCTTCATGAGTTCGCAACTGTCTTGAAGCATAGGCAATCACCTTCCTATTTTGCATAAGAACACATCCCAAACCTTGTCCCGAAGCATCCGTATACACAACAAATCCTCCATTTCCCATTGGCAATGCAAGTACTGGTGTAGTAGTCAAAGCTTCTTTCAACTTTTCAAAACTCCTTTGACATGTCTCAATCCACCAGAATTGCACATTCTTCTTTAGTAAATTCGTCAATGGCCTTGAAATAATAGAAAAATCCTGAATAAATCTTTTATAATAGCCGGCCAAACCTAGAAAACTTTAAATTTCAGTCACATTTCTGGGTGCCTCCCACTCCATAACCGTATTAATCTTCAAGGGATCAGGTTTCACTCCTTCTTTCGAGACAATATGCCCGAGAAAAGCAATCTCTTCGATCCAAAATTCACATTTGCTGAATTTGGCATACAACTGTTGCTCTCTCAAGATTTGCAAAACTATTCGGAGATGTTATTTATGCACTTCTTTACTTGAAGAATAAATGAGAATGTCATCGATGAAAATAATCACAAAATGATCTAGGTACCGTTGAAATGTCTTGTTCATTAATGACATAAATGCTACCGGTGCATTTGTCAAACCAAAAGGCATCACCAACAACTCATGATGCCCGTATCTCATCCTGAATGCAGTCTTTGGAATAGAAGTTTTAGTCACCCGAAGCTGCCAGTAACCCGATCTTAAATCTATCTTTGAAAACACTATAGCATCTTTCAACTAATCAAGCAAATCATCAATCCTTGGCAAGGGATACTTGTTCTTCACTATGATTCTGTTCAATTGCCGATAATTAAAACATAATCGCATACTCCCATCCTTTTTCTTCACAAATAAAACCGGAGCTCCCCAAGGTGAAATGCTTGGTTGAATAAAACTATTTTCTAACAACTCTTCTAGTTGCTTTTTCAATTCTTTCAACTCCGTTGGTACCATTATATAAGGAGAAATTGATATTGGTGTCATTCCCTTTTTTTAATAAAAATATCAAAAATATTATGAAATATATCAAATAAATTATTATTTTTATTATTGATAATAATAAAAATAAAAAATTATATTTATTAAATGGTAAATTTTCTCTTATTTCTTTTTTATTTTTTATTTGTTTCTTTTTTTTTCTTATTTTTTTTCTTTACTGTTTCTTTGTTATTTTTTTTTTCTGTTTATTTCTTTTTGTTTTTTTGTTATTTTTTATTATTATTTTTATTATTAATACTAATAAAAGTAAAAATTATATTTATTGAAGGGTAAATTTTCTCTTATTTCTTATTTGTTTCTTTTTTTTGTTTCTTATTTGTTTATTTATTGTTTCTTTTTGTTAATTTTTTTTGTTTCTGTTTATTTCTTTTTGTTTCTTTTGTCATTTTTTATTATTGATACTAATAAAAGTAAAAAATATATTTATTGAAGGGTAAATTTTCCCTTATTTCTTATTTGTTTATTATTTATTTCTTTTTTTTTTTGCGTCTTATTTATTTCTTTATTATTTATTTTTTGTTGTTTTTTTTATTTTTTTGTTATTTTTTGTGTTTCTGTTTATTTCTTTTTGTTTCTTTTGTCATTTTTTTTTATTATTGATACTAATAAAAGTAAAAATTATATTTATTGTAGGGTAAATTTTCTCTTATTTCTTTTTTATTTTTTTTATTTTTTTATTGTTTCTTTATTGTTTCTTTGTTAATTTTTTTGTTTCTGTTTATTTCTTTTTGTTTCTTCTGTCATTTATTATTATTATTTTTATTATTGATACTAATAAAAATAAAAATTATATTTATTGAAGAGTAAATTTTCTCTTATTTCTTTTTTGTTTCTTATTTGTTTCTTTTTTTTTTTTTTTTGTTTCTTGTTTGTTTCTTTATTGTTTCTTTGTTATTTCTTTTTGTTTCTTTGTTATTTTTTTTTGTTTCTGTTTATTTTTTAAAATTTTGTTGTCATTTTTATTATTATTTTTATTATTGATACTAATAAAAGTAAAAATTATATTCATTGAAGGGTAAATTTTCTTTTATTTCTTTTTTGTTTCTTTATTATTATTTTTTTATTTCTTTATTGTTTCTTTTTGTTTCTTTGTTATTTTTTTTTTGTTTCTATTTATTTCTTTTTGTTTCTTTTATCATTTTTTATTATTATTTTTATTATTGATACTAATAAAAGTAAAAATTATATTTATTGAAGGGTAAATTTTTTCTTATTTATTTTTTGTTTCTTATTTGTTTTTTTTTTGTTTCTTTTTATTTCTTTTATCATTTTTTATTATTATTTTTAATATTGATACAAATAAAAGTAAAAATTATATTTATTAAAGGGTAAATTTTCTCTTGTTTCTTTGTGTAAATAAAAAAGAAACAACAAATAATTATTTTTTTAATAAAAATATCAAAAAAAATTATGAAATATATCAAATAAATTATTATTTTTATTATTGATACTAATAAAAGTAAAAATTATATTTATTGAAGGGTAAATTTTCTCTTGTTTCTTTGTTATTTCTTTTCTCATAATTTTTTATTCTAAATAATAATTTT
>CATIWO010262070.1:0-22828 GCA_949673435.1 Macaranga tanarius | reverse complement strand
AATTCTTCTCTTCACATCGTGTCGGATTTAGGCACTGTGCTTCATGATATTTCTGTTCTCAAATCTTCCTTTTCGAATGTAAGATTTACTTTTGTAAAGAGATCTGCGAATCAGGTTGCTCACTCTGTTGCTCGGGCATCTGATTCTTTGTATGGTCTCACAGTTTGGCTGCATCCCCCTAGTCAGACTGTCTTATCTCTGTTACTTCTTGATTTGAATTAATGCATTTGTGTTTCCTTCAATATATATATATATATATAACTAATTTTCAGTTTGCTTTTTTATGAGAATTAAAATAATAAAATTAAACTGTTTTCTGTTAGTTTGTTTTTTTTACAATGCAACTTATGCAATATTTATTTTATTAATAATTATCATTAGATAGATGATATAACGTATATTTTACGGTATCTAAAAATAAAGTTATTCTACAAATTTTATAATATTTATTGGTTTAAGTCATAAATAGTTTTAATTTTTAAAATAAATGGTTGAATTCAAAATTTATATATGAAAAATTGAACGCTAATAAAGGTAGATGGAAATATTAAACATTAAATGAATAATAATAAATTTAAATTATATAATTCATGTACATGGATGATTATGGAGATGAAGATGAAGATATTAAATGTGAAAAAGAAAAATAAATTAAATTGCACAGTGCATGTACATGAGTATACGACTGCCATTTTCACGATGCACATAGCTTGATCCAGCGATTAGAAAAGAAGCACAACAACATCACCAAAGTGGCTGCAAACAAGATAAAGCTAGAGGTCAACAAGAGTATGGATTTTGATTCATGTGATTTTTGTATGGTTGGTGCTCTGCTCCAATTCCCCCCACACAGCATAGACTTTCAGCTACCATCTCGTCTGCTCTCAGTTAGAATGACAAATGTGGACCGACAGTCTCACCATTATTTGCTTTCATGAAATCCTATTATTGGCTCATATAATTTGAAATCCTTCGACTTACTATAATTATTAGGGATCAACTTGTATGCACCATGGATCTTTTGGCATTACTATAAAAAATTAAACATTTGAAAAAATTGCGCTCTTATTTTTATTTATTTTTTTGCTAAAATATAAATTACTTTTTATTTTTTAACCTGTAACTTTTTATATGAAGAAAAAAAATTTATTTTGTATTGAAAATTTAGATCTAAATTCTTTTATTTTCATAAGTGTTGCGTGTGGTATTTTTTTAGTCAACAATTACTTGCGTGTTGTTTTTTGTACAGTAAATATTATCGATAACTTGTGTTTCCATTTCTCTATTTCCTTTCGAATAAAATTTTTGGCCTTTGGCTGTAAGAAATTGATTTAATACAATCCAAATGAAAATCAAATTTCATTGATTTAGTTCAATTTTCACAGAGATTTCTGATGGTGTGTGTGTGAGAGAAAGGGAAGAGGTGTAGGGATATTTTTAAGCATGGAAACAAAAACATAATTCATGTGTGTGTGGGGTTTGCAAATTGGGTTCTTTGTACTGTTTTGCCTAATGACCTTGGACTATTAGTGGTCCGCATATAATAAGCAACTAGCGATGGACAGTAACCCATGGTCATGGGGATTATATTTATAGGCATAAAAACGTATCACATATCATTTTCACGCAAAATATTTTTGCAGTGGAACGATAGAGACCAGGCCAAGCATCCAGCCGGAACAAATAAAAAAAATCCCGGCGTAGTAAATTTCAACTAATTTTTTTTATTGTTATGCGTAAAGGCCAGTAAATTCCTCTAAAAATATTTCTGATTATAATGTACCATTTTGTACATATTTTTGTACTGATTATAATTTTATTATATATATATTAACTAATTCATTTCAGTCGTGAAATATTTGAAATTTATAATAAACTTGTCATAAAGAAAAATCAGTCAAGAGATATGTAAAGTTAATTGAAAAACTACTTGATTTCATTTTAAAATAAGAAAAATTAATTTTGAAATAATTTTTTTAATTTTCACTCAATTCATCCATTAAATTATTTCGTTTATTTATAATTTATTAAATTTTAACTAATTCAATTTGATATGTGTACGATCACAAAATAAAAATATTTCAATAACTAATTTAACATAATTATATATATTACAACTCATATTAAAAAAATAACTTAAAAAATAATGTTATACCAGCTCATTCAACGGTGCTTAATTAACAAGTGAAATGATATTTTATTTTTAATATAATCTGATTAACATAGTTACATTTTTCTGTTAAATATAGTTAATTGAAATAATTATTTTTCAACATCACAAAAAAATTAATATTTAAACGATATAACTAACTATTTATATTTTTGGCCATTTGAGTTAGTTGTGGGTAGATTAACATAGTTGCATTTACAGGCTTAAAAAAAAAAAAAAAAAAAAAAAGTTCAATTTAACAATACATACAATTGAAAAAAAAAAAAAGGAGGTCAAAATTTGGATTTTGGAGGCTAGGCTTTTAGCTTTTTCTTACTTTTATATCCTATACACGAGAATCAAAAGTCAAATCTGGAAAAGAATATGCGAGGGCATTCGAGTAAATTAAAACGTAACCAACGTCCATTCCAGTAAATAAACCCGCCAACAACATCAGCCGGCCAAATGAACCAACTTGTGAACTTCAACACTCACTCATAGCTGACAATACAGACAACAAAATAAATTGTGCGCATAAATAAATTTTATTTCAACTTCTTGTACCAAAAAAATATCATCGCCACCAAAGCTATGGACTAACAGCAGCTAGCCAATAACCACTCTCTTCTCTTCTCTGTTATATCGTAATTATCGCCGTCGCCGATCTCCAATGGCCTCACTCTCCGGTCTCTGCTCATCTTCTCCCTCTCTCAAGCCTAAAACGACACCGCTTCTCAGAACTACGCTTAATTATTCTTCTCTTAAAACCTCACTCGCATTTTCCTCTCGCGTTTCCCGATTTACCCCTGCACAGTCTATTGCGCGCGAGATTTCCGCTGATTTATCGAAAACGAACGACAGGCTACCGGTGAAGCCGAAGCAAGGACTAGAGAAAGGTCCGAGCACGCTATGGAGGAGATACGTGGACTGGCTGTACCAGCACAAGGAGCTAGGGCTTTACTTGGATGTGAGTCGGATCGGTTTCACGGACGAGTTTGTAGCGGAAATGGAGCCCCGGTTTCAGAAGGCGTTTAGAAATATGGAGGAGCTCGAGAAAGGTGCGATTGCGAATCCTGATGAAGGGAGAATGGTTGGACATTATTGGCTGAGGAATTCGAGTCTCGCTCCTAAAGCTTTTTTGAAACAACAGATTGATAAAACTCTTGACGCCGTTTGCAGCTTCGCTCACGACGTCATCAGTGGTAAGGTCAGTATTGTAATTAGTATATGTAGATTTTAGTGTAAAAAATTGCAAGAATTTGATTCAATTCAGCTCTATTTTGTTAATTTTTGTGTTTTTAGATGCTAGAATTTAAATTCTTGTTTACACATTGGTGCAGATTAAGCCTCCGAATTCACCAGAAGGCCGTTTTACTCAAATACTATCTGTTGGGATTGGAGGTTCAGCTCTCGGTCCACAGTTTGTCGCTGAGGCTCTTGCACCTGATAATCCTCCTCTCAAGGTATAGGAGAATCTCGAAATGGTTGATTCATTGCGATGAATGAAGTATCTGTGTTTATATTAACTGGTTGTGATACTTTCTTGGCAGATAAGATTTATTGATAATACAGATCCAGCTGGAATTGATCATCAGATTGCTCAGCTTGGTCCTGAGTTGGCTTCTACTCTTGTGATAGTAATTTCTAAGGTGAACATGAACATTGAACTTCGAATTGAGATATGTCTTTATATGTGTGAATGCGTGTTTGAAATGTGACTGCTAATTTACCATTAGTTTTAACTGTTTGCAGAGTGGAGGTACCCCTGAAACTAGAAATGGTTTATTGGAAGTTCAGAAGGCCTTTCGTGAAGCTGGCCTGGAGTTTGCAAAACAGGTCTTGACCTCAGGTTCTTGTTTCTGCTTTTGTTAATTTTTCATCTGGTTCCTAATGTAACTGCGTAGTTTTATCTGACGGTAAACTGGAGCTGGAATAAGACATTTTTTCTGTATCGTATTTTTTGTGCTCATGTTGTTGGGAGTTGCTTTTAACCAAATGTGAAACGTGGTTAATTCTCTTATGCAAAAGGAAATTGCATTGATCACCTCCCACTCCCAGTTCTGCCATATAAGACAATCAGGGGTACATATGCTTATGAATATGATTGTACGTGTTGGTGGAGCATCTCTTGAAAAGTTTGTTGCTACAAAGTAATGATTTATTAGTGTTCTAGTGTCAACCATCTGTTCTGGTGAATAAACTGCTTTTCAATTACGTCTTTAGAAATAATATAGGGGTCCCTGGTTTTGTAAGTTGTGGACTAACTTTATCTGTTACACTGACCATCACTGAGATCGATCCAGTAATTGTTTGACTATAATGTAGATTTAATACTTACTGTCTATGATTGCACCTGTAATTTAATTTATATAAAATCATGAAGATACTTTATTTTTAGATTTTCTGTTGTGTATTGCTGGGGATTACTTCTATATAGAAGTCTGAAGTTTGTGTGAAGTTTTTATCCCCTGTTCTTTGGGTTCTGAAATTGTACTCATGATTTGATCCAGGGTGTTGCTATAACGCAAGAAAATTCATTGCTAGACAACACTGCAAGAATTGAGGGTTGGTTAGCTAGATTCCCCATGTTTGATTGGGTTGGCGGTAGAACATCTGAAATGTCTGCAGTCGGCCTGCTTCCAGCGGCTCTTCAGGTAAATGACTATTGAATTTAAAGTATGATGTGTTTATCTTTCTCAGTTTGCATGCACAATTATTCATAAGTTATTGTTTCTTCAGGGGATTGACATTAGAGAAATGCTTGCTGGTGCATCATTGATGGATGAGGCAACCAGGATTACAGTGGTATGAGTTGATTTAGATCTATTTATAACAGCAAAGACAATTGCCAGTATGAGTTATCATTCAAAAACAGAATTATTTTTTTTCCACATTCATCTTCCTCCTATTATCCGGCTGTTGAATTTGGCTTTGCATTCTTGAAATATAATTGAATGTTTTCTTATTGTTATCTTGAGAACTTTTCCATATAAATGCACTGGAGTTCGCTCAGGACTGCTGGGATGAAAATTTAACTTATGTGATATTGTTGCCACTTCTGGAATACAGTTATATGACATTAAGTTCCATGGAGAAACCACTATTTTTCTAGTTCTTGCTTCAACTACATTTTAAACACTCTGTTTCAACGTCCTATGATGATAACCTCAAGTTTAATTCCTGTTCACTTGAGAAAAGTGGCATAATTAGTTTTGTTGATATAATTTATTTTATTACTTTTTGCTCTCACATTTATAGTTCGTAGAAGAATTTCTCCTCTGATATATTTCTTTTCTTACAGCTTAGAGATAATCCTGCAGCTTTGCTAGCTTTGTGCTGGTCCTGGGCCTCTGATGGGATAGGATCCAAGGTATTTGTTGCTTTGTATTTTCAAAATCATGATATCTGGATTATATAATCAAAACTTATTCCATAGTTGCTTCTGCATATTTGGACTTCCTCCAGGACATGGTTGTTCTTCCATATAAGGACAGCCTATTACTATTTAGTAGGTATCTGCAGCAGCTAGTCATGGAATCACTTGGGAAGGAGTTTGACTTGGATGGTAATCGGGTATGTACAATCATTATTTGAACTATTCTCTTCCTCCTGCTGCTGCTGCTACTCATTATGCATTTTCCACTGTGGCTACCTTTAATCATTTTGAAGATCATTGTTTTCTAAATTCTATTTACTGTTTTTAACATTAAATCAGTTATTTAAAATTTGATCTAAGCATGTAGCCATTAAATGAACCTGATTATTGGTTCTACCGTGTCAAATGGTTAAATTTTAAATCATTATGGGACAACTTTGAAGTAATATATTACAACAGTTTTAATTTTCTTTTCTTCCCCTTTCCCCTAAGTGAGTCTGACATAATGAGTCAGCTTGAATTTTTTATGCATTATGCAACCATGAATTACTTGGTCTTTGGTTTTGTAGATAATGAGACCTTTTTCTTATTTGACAGGTGAATCAGGGGCTTACAGTCTATGGAAATAAAGGGAGCACAGATCAGCATGCGTAAGAATTATTTTTGGTCTAAGGACTATGATCTAGATTGTAATAGTGATATTGAGGCCTAAAGAACCAATTTGTTCATTCTTCAGCTACATTCAACAACTGAGAGAGGGTGTACACAATTTCTTTGTGACGTTCATTGAAGTGCTACGTGATAGACCCCCTGGTCATGATTGGGAGCTTGAACCAGGTGTCACATGTGGTGACTACCTATTTGGAATGCTACAGGTCAGATATATCAAGAGAGCCAGTTAAAAGCTCTTTTCTATGGTGTTTGTCTTAGATCTAAAGATGAAGAGTTTTGATTTTTTGGCTTACCATTTAAAAATTCTCTTTTCTGTTGCATGACTGATTCGTTTTTATAGGGAACTAGGTCTGCGCTGTATGCTAATGATAGGGAGTCCATAACAGTTACAGTGCAAGAAGTAACACCGAGAGCTGTGGGAGCCCTTGTTGCACTTTATGAGCGAGCAGTTGGAATTTATGCATCACTGGTCAACATTAATGCATATCATCAACCAGGTAAGTACCCGTATCCTCTTGACTCTGCTTTACATTTGTTGTGGGATTGAAAAATGAAGATTTGCTGTTGTGGCTTCTAACTTTGGTCTACTCTATTTGCTATTGGACTATTCATGCATATTTGAGTACTAGCCAATTGATTAATGTATCTATGCATCTTAATCTCATCTCAGGAGTGGAAGCTGGGAAAAAGGCAGCAGGAGAAGTATTGGCTCTTCAGAAGCGTGTGTTGGCAGTGCTCAACGAGGCAAGGTATAAATGTTGCATCTTCACTTACCTCGTTTTTTTGCCAACTAGAATTGACCTTGGTTAGACATGCAGCCCTTTTTATTCTTTTTTTTCATTTGCTTTTTTCGGTAGTTGGCTTTTTTGGCTGACAGTGATGTTGCACTTCTCTCCTTTCAGTTGTAAACAGCCTGTTGAACCATTGACGCTTGAGGAAGTAGCTGAACGCTGCCATGCCGAAGAAGATGTATGTGGATTTCCTTTTTCCCTTAAGATTATAAGAAAAATGAAATATTTTGGTAACCTTTTATTTCCTCATTCTTTCAGATTGAGATGATATACAAGATTATTGCACACATGGCTGCCAATGATAGAGCACTAATTGCCGAAGGTAGTTGTGGTTCACCACGCAGCATCAAAGTGTTCCTTGGGGAATGTAATGTCGAAGAATCATATGCTTGAGTTCGATCAATGAATATCATGATAATGATTTGTTTCTTTTATGCAAAGGAATCTCCAATAAGCTAAAACTGGTTTT
This sequence comes from Macaranga tanarius, assembly GCA_949673435.1. Lineage (NCBI taxonomy): Eukaryota > Viridiplantae > Streptophyta > Magnoliopsida > Malpighiales > Euphorbiaceae > Macaranga > Macaranga tanarius. Next base: position 15,371 of record CATIWO010262070.1, on the reverse strand, counting down.
GACCTTGTTGTGTCACATGAACTGGAATTTTCATTTTTTCCCCTTTAAATACACAACCAGTCATCCAAAATAAATTTCCATTTACTTTCTTGTCAATTATTGCAATTTTTAACCAAAGTACGTATCTGTTCATAGAAACTGATATAACTTATTGGAAATAAAAGCAGTAATGGAAAGTAACTTTATGTCATACTATTTATCTCGTCATACCATGGCCTTTATATTTGCTAACCATTTTGTTTTCATTGAGCTATATGATTGCATGTGGCTGAATAATTTGGAATTAATTGTATGGGCATTTCATATAAGCGGAGCTTCGAAAATGGGAGTTTTGGAGTGTGTTTGCCGTTATTGTTAGAAGCCTCAAGGCATAGTTCACATTTATTATTGTCGGGCCATTGGATCTGTATGTTTGCTACTTGAGGGTCCGAATAGAAAGAGCATCTTGTCGCCAATGCAATGCGATTTGCTCGGTCTACCTTCCTTCTTAAAACACGGTAGGTGGGTGAGTGAGACAGTTAGGGAGGCAGGTGGTGGGGGTTGGGCACTTCCTGTCACTGTCATTTCTTTTACTAACTCGGCTAATCATTTTGATCCGCAAAGGGAAATCTCTGGCCTCTGGAGTTGCCCATTTATATATCAATCATTTTCATTAATTTTATATCTTATTACCAAGCTTTCGTGGACCCAGCCGTTATAACAAATTTGAAAATGCTTCTCCATCGGTTGCCATATTCCCAAAAGAAAAAAAAAATTCAAATTAAAGCTTGCATATTCTCCTGGTATGATTTCCACCTTCAAACGTGGAATGATGGGCTCAACAACTATAATTAAATGACACACTAGTCCTTACACTACAATCTAAGTTCACATGTGTCAATCATTGACGAAACGTCTTCAAGCATACATACATCCGTTGGAAATTTTCTAATTTTATAATAATAATAATAATATTCTTCTTCTAATTCCAAAGTTCAGAAAAGTTTAAGCAGAGAAAGGAGTCCCTGATATGTAATGTATCATGTGAATTTGGTTGTGATGTGTTTCCTCCTGCTCCATTGCTAAATGGGCATTTTAGTTACGACAAAACGTTGACAAGTAATCGAATAATCGACGAGCCACTACGGCATACACTGCAAAACAAAACACTGGTAAGACAAAAAAAGAGTACGGGCCTAATGGGACCCAGCAAACCATGTGACTGATTCCTTAAATAATAGTTAAGATATGTAGCGGGAAATTAGAGCAAAAAATAAGGTCCCCACTTTACAACGTTCGACTCGACTGTTAAATATTTTAAATTCTTTTTTAAAAAAATATATTTTAAATTAAATTAAAAAGGAAGAAAACCGGAGTCCTTCTGCCACGTCATTCCACCGTTGCTTCATTACTTCCCAACAACACCCTCACTTTTCTACGTGCGCTTTATTATCGGACTTTTAGTTCAGAAAAAAATGCAATTAATCCCAAACGACGTCGTGCTCTTAAGCTTATACGTCGACGTTTCATTAACAAAAAACAAAAAAAAGAAAAAAAGAAAATCCGACAAAAAGCCATCGTCCCCATCTCTTTCCTTTCACAGAACTGAGCTGAAACCAGCAGCAGCAGCAGCAAAAAGCTTCTGAGAGAAGCAAACTTTTCAAAATCTTAATCACCACTTCTCTAAGTTGATCTCCTTCAAATCTCCCTTTCTCTCTCACGCACGCACACACAGAGTGTCTCTTCATAGTATATTGAGCTTTTGCAGCTGTTAATGAGTGTCCACAATGTTCACTGAAGGACTCGACTCCAATGCACTTCGCTGGGTTCGCGAGGTACCTACTCATATCCTTCTCTTCTTTATTTTCATTTCTTCACTTCATTTTCTCTAATTTATTTATTTATTTATTTTTTGTTGTATATAGAACCAGAAACAATCTCATCTCTCGCATTCCACATTACGGCCAGCTACAAGAATCGATCCAATCACTACTCTCCGTAACAGCCGCGGCGGATTGGATTTACCTCCTCCTTCTAAGTTCAGAAGCGGACATCTCCCGCCGACGGCCATTCCGGTCACCAGAACCGACGACGATGATAGCCGCTCCGCTTCCGACAATGATTTAACCACCGAGTCTGACGAGGATAATGTTTATGCCAGGGGAGGTGGACGAGGAGGACGGTATTCTCTCGATTCGTCTCCTCAAGATGATAGAATCCCTAATTTTACTGCTACTGATCAACGACGGCGTTATGTTAGTGATTATGCGTATTCTGATGTTAGTTCGTCTATGGAGACGGTGGCTGCTGGCAGAGGTGGAAATAGTGTCGCGGAGAGGTTTCTTAGAAGGAATGGGATTGGGAATGGGAGGTATGCGGCTTATACGGAAGAGGATGATGATGATGTTGATGATGAGGAATCTGATTCTTGTGGTAGTTCGGAGTTTTCTACTACACAAGGTGGTGGTGGGAGTGTAAGCAGTGCTGTGCCTAGGAATAGGAATAGTAGGCTTCGTGTTTCTGAAGGTTATGCTTCCAGTGTCACTGAGAATGTTAGCAATCATGTAGAAAGTGTTGCTCGAAAGGTTTGTGTACGCCTTGGAGTTCGATTAGTTTCTTTTTTATGACCAAGTCAGCATAATCTTATCTTATTATTAATTGGCAGAGCATGTTTTTGTATTGCACTTTGCACCTTTTAAGAGCTGACTGTATTGATGGTGTAAATAAATCTAGTGATATTTGCCCATTGTTTGTTTCCCTTTTGTTTGTCCTCTACTGGTCATGTACGAATCAGATGTTGGCTGTTGCTAATGCTATAATCTTTGTGTGATGTGGGTGCATTGCTTAATCTGCCTGTTTCATTACAACTCTTCAAAATCTTATTTTGCTAATACTAAATATTTTGCAAATTTGAAGTTCTATAGTGCATGATACACTAGCCTGATGGTTGTTATGCTATCTGCATGATATTGGTTTTATTATAGAGTTTGCAACTTCTGTACGGATGACTTTATTTGTTTTACAGGATTTGCCTTCCAGAAAACTGCAGAATGAGAAATATCCGTATGATGATGATGTTCCCAGTGCACCACCATTTCGTGGTTCTGATCAGGAAATTAGAGAAAGCACTGAACTAGCATCTGGAATGCATAAAGCCACAGGTATTGCAGATTCATGTGATTTGTCAACAAGCAATTACCCAAATAAAACCAAACCTATGCCTGAAGTTGAAGCTAAGGATGATTCTGGAAACAAGAATCCTGATCAGTTTGTAAGGTTTGTAACTTTTCCATTGGCTCTTATTTTGGAAATGTTATTGACATTTTATGAAGGCTGATATTAAACTGTTGATTATGCTTTGCAATCAATTACCTTTTTTTTTTCACAGAACAACTACTGGTGCAGAAGCTGCTATACCTTCGGGTCTGAACCCAGCTAAAGTCCCAACATTTCATGCAAGGTATGTCTTACCAAAATTATAATTTTTGATGGTATGAATTTCAAGAACTTGATTCTTGCAATTTACTTTGTTCATTAAGGTGCTAATCTCTCTCTTTCTCCGTCTCCCCTTGAAAAACAGTGCATTAGGGCCATGGCATGCCGTGATTGCATATGATGGATGTGTGCGGCTTTGCCTTCATGCTTGGGCTAGGGGATGCATGGAAGCTCCTATGTTCTTGGAAAATGAATGTGCTTTGTTACGGGAGGCATTTTGGTATGATTGCTTTTTATTGTCCTTGTTCTTTGAAGGATTATCAATTAGTTTCTGCAGGGACAATATTAATATAATAAGTTAGTAAACTGTAGAACACCTATTGATGTTCTAATCCACAATTTTCACTACTCCAACTTCCATTTTTCCTGAACTACAGTGTGCAGAATGTTTTATTGCAATCAGAGGAGGAACTAATGGCAAAGCGCTCTTCTGAGCTTGTTACCGAGGGAGCTGCTCCAAAACCAAAGAAAATTGTTGGGAAGATGAAGGTGCAAGGTGATGTTTATCCTCAGCTTTGTCACTAATATTCAAGCATTTCAGATGGTTTTGTCCTAAAGTCTCATCTCTTGTGCAGTGCGTAAAGTTAAAACAGCTCTTGACCCTCCTACTGGCTGTAGTATGTCATCTCTTACTCTTATGGCGCCAAAGCTAAAGCTTGAAACTGTTCGATTTCGGCTCTCCAAGTTTCACTCGACTCTCTGTACTGCTTGGCAAGCATTTCGAAAAATCCGTGTTGCACCTCGTATGCCTGCCCATGGTTCTTTATCTCGCCAAAGCTTGGCATATGTGCATGCCAGCACACAGTACATAAAACAAGTGTCTGGACTTCTCAAGACTGGTGTAATTAGTCTGCGAAACAGTTCATCATCCTATGAAGTTGTGCAAGGTATATAAAGTTTGAACTCCATGCTTTATGGTAGAAAGTTGGCTCAGTTATATTTACTACAATTGAGTTATCCAACTGGATTTAATTAATAATTTGACTTTTGCTGACTATCTATTGCTGGTCTACATATTGTAACAAGAACATTATGCATGCATCTTTACCACTAATAGAATATCTCTAGTTCATATTGTGCATGTAATACATTCTAATCGTGTTTTCTGTCCCAAATGTTATCAGAAACATACTCTTGTTTGTTAAGACTAAAAAGTTCAGCAGAAGAAGATGCCGTCCGGATGCAGCCTGGATCTGGTGATACCCATGTGTTGTATGCACTGTTATCCAATGCTCTGAGTCTTACTATTTTGTTTTCATAAATTTTTTTTCAGAAATGTATTGATTACTCTACAGCTTTCCAGACAGTCTAGGGGACGATCTAATAATTGAAATCTATGACTCTAAGGGGAATAATTACGGCCGAGTCCTTGCTCAAGTGGCAACTATTGCGGAAGACTCGGTAATGTTTTAATAAGCCTTTATAAAGATCATTTGGCAATTGATGGCAGTTGTTTTGGCTTTGACACAAAAAAATTGGATGCAGGTTGATAAGCTGCGGTGGTGGTCTATATATCGAGAGCCAGAACATGAACTTGTTGGAAAACTACAACTTTACATTAATTACTCTACAAGTTTAGATGATAGCAATCCCAAGGTGATCTACTCTTCTGGTGCCTTTAAATTCTCATCTATACTATCAGTTTGCTTCAGCTATTGTGCAATGTGGTTGACCAGAGTTGGATTCTTGTGATACCAATGCTGGCAAAACTGAGACTTCCCAATTAGTTATCTAACAAATTCAATCATAACTTAGATTTTCATGTCATGATGGTCTTGAATGAGAAGCGCTGTCTAAAATGAGGATTTTTATTGCTTTTGCAAATATTGGTCATAATTGACTCTACTTGTAAAAGATGCACCGTAATTTACACCCAGGATACCCATATGTAAGTTGACTAGTGTTTGTGCATTAAAACTTAACTTCTTTACGATATCATGGATTGATAGTCTATGAAAATTTTAAGAAATTGATTATTGTTTCTTTCATTCCAGTGCGGCTCTGTGGCAGAAACAGTCGCATATGATCTTGTTCTAGAAGTTGCTATGAAGGTTCAACGTTTCCAACAAAGGAATTTGTTGCTTTATGGTTCGTGGAAATGGCTCCTTACTGAATTTGCCTCATATTATGGGGTTTCAGATGTCTATACCAAGCTGAGGTAGTGGACTTGTTCTGCATAGAAATTCATGTGTATTTCAACTGAGCAAAATAAATAGAGGGTTATCATCATTTCATTGTGCACTGATCATTATTTTCCATTTTAGTGTTGTTCCTAGAAGAAATTTGAAAAAAAAAAAAAGGAATAGGAATGAGATGCAAAGTTTTAGTTACTGCTTTTATCCATTCTTTGGTGATTCTTGTCATAACGGTGGTTTCTAATATGTGATGTTAACAGGTATCTTTCCTATGTGATGGATGTAGCTACACCTACAGCTGACTGCCTGACATTGATGTATGATTTGCTTATGCCTGTTGTTATGAAGGGTCACAGCAAGAGTATGTTGAGTCATCAAGAGGTAAATTCTGAATCAGATTTTTGCTTGTATGTCAATCCTTGTCACTTAAACTACTGTTCTTATGGTTCAGTCAATTATAGGATTTTGCTTTTCTCTTCTGTTTAACTGTTTTATTGTAAATTATGCATGCTTTATTTCATATTGATCCCTGCGTGCTTCTCATTACCCTTTAATATAATATTTGCATGATTGCTGATTTTTTTTGCTAGAACCGACTTCTGGGAGAAATCAAGGATCAGATTGAACAGATTCTTGCTTTGGTATTTGAGAACTATAAGTCTCTTGATGAATCAGCATTATCGGGTATTATGGATGTTTTCAAGCCTGCAACTGGGCTTGCAGCACCTGCATTGGAACCTGCTGTGAAGCTTTATACTCTTCTTCATGACATACTGTCTCCTGAAGCACAAACAAATCTAACCCATTATTTCCAGGTAGAAAATATTGAAAGTTCTCATTCTATAGACCTTGTTTTAACGTTTTTCATTTCCCTGCGCCACTTAAAAAGTGTCTTCTTTAGGCTGCTGCCAAGAAGAGATCAAGGAGACACTTAACTGAGACAGATGAATTTGTCACCAACAACAATGAAGCTACTTTGATGGATTCTCTTGCAATGTCCACAGCTTACCAGAAGATGACTTCCCTTTGTTTGAATATTAAAAATGAAATTTCTACTGACATTGAAATCCACAATCAACATATACTTCCCAGGTAGGGTCATTTTCCTTAAATGTCAAATGTCATATTGTGAATGACTTGGTGATTTGATTTTGAAGCTTGATATTTTCTGGAAGACTACTCTAAACCATGCCGTATTTCAAAATGCCTATGCCATTGAAATTCTGTGTTCGTTTATCATTTTTGTATTGCTTCCTGATTTGGAGTGAATGCATATGTATTTTCTAGATTTCTTGCCTGGTAGTTTTAATGTTCTGATGACAGATCCAGAATGTTCTGATGTGCAAGTTTCTTTTCCTGCAGTTTTATAGACCTTCCAAGCTTATCTTCATCCATATACAGCACAGAGCTTTGTAATAGATTGCGGGCTTTCCTGCTTGCATGTCCTCCCTCTGGTCCTTCACCTCATGTAGCAGAACTTGTCATTGCAACAGCTGATTTTCAGAGGGACCTTGCCAGTTGTAGCATTAGGTGCACCTGGCAGTAAAACTGTTTAATTTTTGTTTTTCCTACATTGTTTCAGCTCATTTACATTGTCTATTTTCTTTTATTTTCATCAGTCCCGTGAAAGGAGGAGTTGATGCAAAGGAGTTGTTCCATTTGTATATCATGCTATGGATTCAAGACAAGCGCCTTTCTTTGCTTGAATCGTGTAAGCTAGACAAGGTATTATTCATAAGCAAAACCATAATATTTTTCTTTCAGTTCAATCCTTAGACATCTATTTGAAGCTTTGACAAGAGCTTGGACTTTATGATTCAGCAAGATGGTATTTAGATCCAATTTTCAATTAAAAGAAATTAACTAATTGCTAACTATGTTCATGTTGGATTGAGCTTCTATTCTTGGGCCCATCATTCGATGGTCATGTATATATATATATATACATATATATCTTCTTTCAATGAATTTTTAAGAACACCATTACAGAGGATTATATTCATGGCTTGTCTGAGGGAATAAGTGCCTGTAGAAAAATTGTCCTAAAAGTTATTTAATTGCAGGTAAAATGGTCAGGGGTCAGGACTCAACATTCTACAACTCCCTTTGTGGATGAGATGTATGATCGTCTCAGAGAGACGCTGGACAACTATGAAGTTATCATCTGCCGATGGCCAGAATATATTTTTGTGCTAGAAAATGTATGCTCAGATGAGTCCTTGAGTTAACTTTCTTATTTAAGCTTATTGTCCTGATATGATTTATTATTTTTAAAAAAAAAAACCAGTATATGACAAATGCACTTGTCCCAACATAACTGTTCTAGATTGAACATTCAGATTTTCTTAGTGTCAGCCCGTAATATTTTGTTCTTTTCATAAATTTAGTTGAGATTCTTTTTTTTAGCCAATCACCACTCCTTCAGCCCCACCCTTTTTCTAATTTAATCAGTAATCAACAGTATTCAGAGATTACAGGTTTCAGGACTTGCAAATTGATTGCTCACTGCAATGCATGTGATTTGCTATTTTGCCAATGAGTTAAACACTTGGATTATGGTCTTGTATGTTTCTTTAGTAATCAACTATATTTCTTGGCTTTATGAAATAAAGTCTGATTCAATGACTACAACCACAATAGGCAACTGCAATAATGTTTCACCTAGCTTTAACTTACGTAGATCCAGCAACCAAATGTGCATGAATTGTTTCCTATTATGGGAAAAAACAATATTATATAATAGACTAGGTGAAAGGAAGTAAAACAACAGTAATGAGAAGACATCAAATCATCCTGTATTGTTCCATTATGGAAGCCTGATCACCTTTCTGCAAGTTATCTCACCTTTTCCCTCCTTTTTTCCAATGGCATAATACTAATAAAACTTGTTTATGCTGGCTGTTCTCACCAAAAAGGCTATTGCTGATGTTGAGAAGGCCATTGTAGAAGCTTTGGACAAACAATATGCAGATGTTCTAGCACCTTTGAAAGAGAACTTGACACCAAAGAAATTTGGCTTCAAGTATGTCAAGAAGCTTACTCAACGATCTGTATGTTCATATACAGTTCCTGACGAGGTGAATTGTAACCCCTTGACTGTTAAGATTCTCTTAATAATGCCATGTCTGTACGGTTTTAAATTTTGGTTCTCTGCAGCTTGGGATTCTGTTGAATTCCTTAAAGAGGATGCTTGATGTCCTGCGTCCAAAGATAGAAACCCAGTTCAAGGCTTGGGGCTCCTGCATACCTGATGGTGGAAACACAGCTCCTGGAGAGCGCCTTAGTGAAGTGACTGTGATGCTGAGAGCCAAGTTTAGAAGTTATGTGCAGGCTGTTGTAGAAAAACTGGCAGAGAATGTGAGTATCTTCCTGAAAATCATGATGCCTACTTGAATTTTCTTTCATTTACATTTCTGACTTATGTTTCATAAATCAATAGATCAGGACAAAATATCCTCAACCAGAATATATACATGCTTACACTATAAAATGTATTTGGTTACGCTGAATTAATTCAGTAGATCGTGTTGATTAGATGTAAAGATAAAAGTCAATGGCAGCATCATTGGAAGAACATGTGATGTCTGGAGCAAAGATGTCAAGTCTTGCAAGTGAAGATTATGAAATTTTCTTTTCTTTTAATGGTCATTTAAATCTCGCATAAGTGATGTAGTAGGGCTAGTTTGGAAGATTTGTGTACATAAAGTTCTATGTGTGCATTCTCAACTTTGTGGTAGTGTGGATTCAGTTTTTATAGTGCTAGAAAGATGGGTTTAACTAGAAATTTGTCATTTCACCTGCAATGCTACTTTTCAATTGTGTATCCTTCATATTTGCTTCTTTGTTTCCTGGCAGACCAAGTTGCAGAATACTACAAAATTAAAAAAGATTCTCCAAGAATCAAAGGAATCTGTTGTAGAATCTGATATAAGAAGTAGAATGCAGCCACTGAGAGACCAGCTGGCTAATACAATTAATCACCTTCAATCTGTTTTTGAGACTCATGTCTTCATTGCAATCTGTCGAGGCTATTGGGACCGAATGGGACAGGTATGCATCTTGACCGTAGGCAAATAGAGCTGTTTTTTTCAGAATCTAAGATTTTGCTTTTCCCTGTCACAGGATGTTCTTAATTTCTTGGAGAACCGAAAAGAAAATAGGTCCTGGTACAAAGGATCACGAATAGCAGTATCTGTAAGTCTGTATTAACTTTTCTAGTTTAACTTACCTAATATGAAGATTTTAATTGCACTGAAATTAACTGAATTCCAAATACAGCATCATAGGCCACAACATCTAACATTTTGCCATATTTAATTGTCCTGTCATCAAACTCTTATGTTTTTTAGTTGATCATCTTGTATGGCTGACATGGTTTTCCCTCATGTTCTCAAATGGCTGCCATGCTGAGAACTATCACTTGAAATATGAGCAGCTTATAGATCCTAATAAAGATCCCTAGGTTCAGGATTGACTCCATTTTCATCAGTTATTTCATACATGATTTTTTTTGTTTTCTGTACTTTGTTTTGTTTATAAAATGATGCTTTTACTTAACCCTTTGTTATTTCACAGGTCCTGGATGATACCTTTGCCTCACAAATGCAGCAGCTGCTTGGGAATGCATTACAAGAGAAAGATCTTGAGCCACCTAGATCAATCATGGAAGTTCGATCAATGCTCTGCAAGGATGCTCCTAATCACAAGGACAGCAGCTTCTACTTCTGAAAACGATCTTTTTTGTAGATACGAGTGGCATGAGGGCATGTTAATCAGGATTACAGAAACCGCGAGCTTGGTACTGGGGCATCCATATAAGTTGGATCTCGTTAAACCAAGAATCTATACCCTAAATCTCATATGCTTTATGCAAATTATGGCCATCAGTGATGCACAATATTCCTACAAACTGCTGGACCAGCTGATTTATGGCGTGGGAGCAAGCGACTCGGTTGCTCTGGACTCATCAAACTGCCCTACTTCAAGAAGCCTCTTTTTGTAATTTTTTGGTATCAAATATATATATATATATCACTGGAAATTCGATTTTACACATTTAATTCTTTTTCTGATATCCACATATATAAATATATATAGCTTCATCGTTCTCTTTTTATCTAACGGACTTGCCTCCATAGTATTTATTGAAAATTTATCTGTAGCCAATTATGTGAAACGTCATTTAGTGTGGAATTAATAAATGCTCAGAGAAAATAAAGGAGAATTTGCTGTTGCGACTTGCGAGAGAAGTGGTAGCAACTAGCCTTTATGCATCTTCTTGACCCAATTGCTTCCTTTTATGGCGCCGCAAAGGAAAGGACTTGGAATGAACAAAATGTCATGCTCGTTATTCCAAAAATGCCTTAGGACCCTAATGTAGCTTTTGATTGGAACTAAAGAAAATGTTTAGAGATTCACAACTAAGAAAGGAATTAATTTTTTTTGTGTATCCTGGACGGTGGTTTCCTGTTGGCGTTAAAGAAGAGAATAAGGTCCCAAGTTTCTAAACCTCAAACTCAAAGCTAAAGAGATCCCTCAAATAACAATCGTTTTCCATTTAGAAGGCAAGACATTGACAATAATACGAAGAGACCATTACTTGCAAATTGAACACGTCAATAAAACCTTAACATCAAGCATAAATTTACAACTGGATTCCAAGTACATTTCTGCTACGCTAAGGTGAGAGAATTTACCAATGAATTTGAATCGCACTCCGGAATAAGTGAAAATATTTACAAGATTAAATCAGGTTGGAGTAACTAATCAATTTATAGCACGAAATGAATGGAATACAACATGAGAAACACCTCACTGCATTGGCAGTACAATACAACGGTGAATCTCAATCACACGGCACTCCCCAAGTAACATTGCACGCATCAAAGAAGCTTCGATATAACATGACAGGAAGTCCAGAATGCTTTAGAAGCAGCCCTAAGAATAACTGGGTTTTGGTATATCCTGTTTAATCAAATAGGAAAAAAATGAACATCAGTAAACCCATTACTCCTGATTAAAAAGAAAAAATCAAATCAGATGATCATATGCCTATCTCGTCTTAGTAGAATAAGAAAAAGTAAGTAGAGAAGCCAAGTAAATGCTAATGAATTGTTTTACTGAAAAATGCATCAGATAATAGGTGAGTATGAACACAGCAGACAAATTAAATAAGGAGCGACAGAAGAAAACCACTATCTGCTGGAATGCAGCATATTGACTTTGCTTACCCAATAGCAGTTGCTCCCCAGGATGCTACATTATAGATGACTCTGCTTCCATCCCATGCCTTTCGAAGTTTCCCTTTCTTCTTTTTTACAGAGAATGTCTTGCTAAGGGCTAAAAGAGAATTAACTGGTGTCAGAAGTTTCACTTAAATTGACAATTATATAACTTGTTTCTACTGATGCATAAAATTGCAAAGGAACATCAGGACAGAAGAATAACTACAAAAGCTTTGTGATTAAACTGACCTTCCTGAAGTTGATTAGGGGTCAAATCCTGTAAAAAGACACAGCAGTATTGGTTACTTCACATACAGAATATCACTTCTGGTACAAGTAGAATGATACAAAGTAGTAATTCAGAATTAACATATCAACAATGCCTAAATCATACCCTGAACTATATGTGTCATAAGAAAACAAACATATAGGGTCAATACTTAATAGCCGATTTACACTCGACTTGAGAAAATGGTTTCTGATAAAAAAGTCAGATGCATAAACATATATGAAAATGTTGTAACAGGTCCTAGATAGATAAAGTTCCCTATTGGTCAGCTTTAAAAGGTGCCGTGTCTACAGGTAAAAGCATTGGCCCAGTTTATCCTTATTGTTGATACAACAAACATTATTTGGAAGTGTAACATTATAAATCATGAGATCAGAATACATAATTGTTGTCAAAACAGGTGAACTGTTTCACTCTAATGATCACTACTATTCAATGCCACCAGATGTACACGTCAAACTTGTAGCTTCTCTCTTATAAAAATTGAATTAAGGATTCCAGAAATTTCTTATTAAATCATTTATACGATTGCTCCCACATGACCTCTTTTCTCATGTGTATAAGTGCATGTTCATTCTATATATCTGTTTGTGAAGCTATTTATGACACCTAATTTCACATATCTCACACAATATCTCAAAGGATATATATAAACAAAAAATTCCTTGAAATGAACCATGCTTGACATATGTGCTGAACGACATTACAAAGGAAGCAAGCAGAAAAAGAAAGCAATGCCAAAGCATATTGCAATGATAGGCTTCAACTACTTGAACAGAGGCAAAATGTTAAAAAAATGGAAGAAGCTTTCCATACTTTAGTCTGTTTAAGGGATAATAAATAAGCGGCCATGAAGCATGCGATGCCCTCTACAATGTCTTCTTGCCGAACAAGAACATAATCTTCTTCAGATGAATCAAAATTTTCACCTTCCCAAAGATCATTTTCACTAACCATGTCCCAAGAATTACCTTCTTCTGCTACCATAGAAGAACTCTGTTAGAGACCAGGGTATTCTATATCCAAGCACAAAACTCAATAAAGTCAAACTTCAAGATGTGAATGAAAATCACAAGCAACATATTAAGTAACCAGTAACAAGTCAAGGGGACAATTGACATCTGAATTACAATGGGTACCACTTCAGGTGCATACCGGCAATATTTTGCGAAACTGATACTTGAGCGTACTCTAGTTTTCCAAGGAAGTCGGCACATTCAAGTCTAGATTTGAGAAGGTCACATAACTGCATCAAAACAAACAAGCACGTACAAATATCTAAGTCACAATTTGAAAATCATTTGGGAGAAATGTCATTATAATTGAGCCATTATAACTATTATAAGATACTCAAGGTTGCCATATTTTTATCAAAAAAAAGGCACACCAATTTCATCAGAAACAAGTAGAAAGAAAAAAAGAAATGTTTTCCATAATACTGCTTAATACCCATGTATTATTATATATTTATGCAGTCATTGCATCCCTCCCAACGGCAAACCCTGGAAACCCCAAAAATTGCACAATTGTATATCATACATGAAATGAAATAATAGCATTAGATGTTAGAGCAATCAATTAAAGAGCTTCTAAGCTAGTAGGTGCAATCCCCACATAAACTTCGACACAATTCTAACCCATACGGATAACTGATGAAGTCTTAGATGCAAAAAGGGTGCAAACCAACTGAGACAAGCAGGTCTCACACAAAGCATAAATAAACTAGGCCACAAGCAGTCATCATATTTCATCAAGCACTCAATGTGTTAAAAATTCCATCATGGAGCTTTTAGGATTTACAAAATAAGAGTAAAAGTAATCAAGTCAACAGAAACTGGCATATCCATGTCCAGAATTCACCACAGTACCCTTTGTTCTAAGTAAATATGGTACCCTTTGTTCTAAGTTAATTATAATAATTAAATAAAAATAAAAATAAAAATAAAATCTCAATTAAACTAAAAATCATCCAAAAAAAATAAAATAAAGAACACTATAAAAATTCACAACTTCCTAATATTCTTATAAAGCTAAAAAGAAAAAAAGCTTTAACCTCATAGGCTTCTTGATCGGCAGCTGAACTGTCTCGACTGGACTCCTCATCCTCCACCACCTGCTTCCTGCTACAGCTATCGTCATCATCATCGTCATCGTCATCGTCGTCAAAAGCGTCAGTATTGTTAAGCAATTCAAGAGCTCTCTGACACTGCTGGAGAACAGTCTTCAAGGTTTTCCTTTTAACACGAACACGATCCTTCTCTTCTTCTCCTCCGGATTTTACCAGATCAGAACTCCTCGACGATACCTCAATTTCCATGGATTCTCAATAAAATAATAAGGATCTGAAGAAGAAGATGATGAAAACCCTAGAAATTTAAGTTAATTTTGTTGTTGGTGCCAATCCTTAGAGAATAATAATAATATTTTAGAGAATCGGAGAAGGATCCTTCAAATTGTTTGGTAGCATTAGAAGAAGAAGAAACGGAATTATTATTGGGATTCCACATGTGCCTTTTGTTTTTATTATTATTATTATTATTTTTTCGTTGAGTGTTTTTTTTTTTTTTTTTTTTTTTTGTTGTTGTCTGCCTTCGCAGAAAGAGACGACCCTCTCCCCCTTTAGCCCTTTAGCCTTTGCTTTTATTACCATTATTATTATTATTATTATTACAGTTTTTAATGTAACAGAGTTGTTTTCAATGGGTTTCTGCTGGTTCCGCAGATTGAACAATTTCATTACTCAACTAGTTTGTTTTTTATATTAACATATATTTAAGTTTTTTATTTTTTTATTTATGAAGATATTAGTCGCACATTCGCGCGTTGCGTATACTGTAGATAATATATATTTTAAAATATTTAATTAAATAATATTAATAAATTATAAATTATACATTAATCAATTACTTTTTAAGAGTAATTAATTAATCAATTTGTAAATTATAATAGTTTATTTGGTTACTTTTTTTTATTAATAACAATAATTAAGAAATAAAGGACCTAAAACAAAAAATGATAATTCAGCTGGTTTTCTGTAATAATAAAAATAATCAATGATTTGCCTTGTAAAAATAATCAGCATAGGAATATTGTTACAAAAGAGACAATCGATTGTTTTGTATAGGTTAGTTTGGGGATATATATAATAATATTTTAGGTTAATATTGAGTAATTTGAAATAGAAAAATACGAATTTTAATATTATTAGGTTCCACTGACACATGTATAGTAGTATTTTAATATGAATAG
>CATIWO010261988.1:0-12824 GCA_949673435.1 Macaranga tanarius | reverse complement strand
TTAGTGATAAATATCCATAATTATCTACAATTATCTTTGACTAAGCTAAATATAAAATATGACTAAGTGTGTATATAATTATATATAAGTGTATGGTAGAGATTATGCCAAGTGTGTGGTGAGGATTGAGTAGAGAATTTTATATAGAAGGGGTTAAGGATTCTTAATAGGTTCAGAGAATTTTGACTAGTTTCTAATCAATTCACAAGAACTTTGGGAACTTGATGACATCTAGAGGGATTGAAGATTGAAATTGGTAAGTTCATGCATGTATTTTTATTATTTTGAGTTAGATTTCATTAAGAGCAAAATTCGTGCTCTATCTTAAGATTCTTCAGTCTTAGAGTTTTTATCATATCTTGAGTTGTAGAACTCTAAATTAGGCAAGGTTTGATGATATGAAAACTTTATTAAGTTCTCTATAATTTTTATGTTTTGAGTTTGAACTGAATCTATCGTCGAAATGGTCTAATAGAGCTCGATATTTTATTACTCACTCTGATTACCCGTATGATCTGATTGTGATTAAAAATTCATGATTAATTCTATACATGTCCAAATTATGTAATTCTAATTGGAAATGAAATTAGACTCATAATCCTAGCTTTTTTAATAAAATCATGGTTATAGGATTTGTGTGCATGAATTTAGAGCATATCAAATTGAGCTGATAGATTGCATTAATTGAGTTGAAGTGCAAGAGTGATAAATTGTATATGTGGTTGATATATGGTTATGTGTAGGAGTTGTAAGGGACAAGGAATATATAATCAACTGGAGAAACTCTTGTTTATTAAAGGTTGGGAAACATTTGTGGTAAGTAATTACTAATGTAATACATATATATATATTTAGCTTCTTTTGTATAATTTAGTTGTAACATTATATATGTGTCATATGAAGTAATTGAATAAGTTATATGATCTTTGTATATAAAGAATGAAAGGATTGGCAATCTTTAATATGGCCAATGGAATATAGATATTGTTTGGAAGATTAATAAGTATATTGATAAGAGAGAATTGTATATGAATATTTGGCCTTGTGGGACATGTTGCTTGAGGATAATGTATCGGTAATATTTTTGATAGTAAATATGAATAAAGAGTATAAAATCATAATGAAAATGAATGTAAGATATATGAATTTCACATATATTATCCTACCATTGTAATGGTTGAATAAATAAGCTATTATTATAACTAAGAATCCAGTAAATTGGATGAATGATGATTTTCATGGGATGTGTTATGCTATGATACAATATTATAGTATGCCACAAGTTAATAAATGGTTGTATATCATGAGAGATTGTTGTATATGCTATGAACCATGTAAATGAATAAGGTAAGAATATGATGTGGAATGAAACTTATATTATTTGGTATATAGTAATATTATGTGTATGTTGGAAATATGAGGATTGATGGCAACTGATGATATGCGAATTTTGTGTGTGAAGAATGTGATGAAATGTGTTAATGGTGCACTTTATATGTTTGTGAATGTGAAGATTTGGATTGGTGACTATGTGTGAGGTTTTCATGAGATATTGCTTATTGTGATTTGTGAAAATGTGGTTGCATTGTGTTAAGTTGTGTAATGTTTCATAAGAAGGTAAAAAATATGAGGAAATGATGATGTGTGAGAACATGTTATATTGGAGACTGAGCTGGACAGATAGCCTCCACTGATTGTGAAATATGGGCAAGCTGAGTCAGGTAGCTAGCTATCCATGATTGTGAGTGAGAGTGAGACTGAGCCAGGCAGATAGTCTCACTAAATGGCTATATATAAATGTGAGCTTATGAAATATGAGAGTAAGACTGAGCCAGGCGGATAGTCTCACTAAATGGCCATATATATAAATTTGTAATTTCAAGTATGATAAGCTAATAAGGCTAAGTGTGAGGCAACTATGCGATGATGGATCCGGCCGGATACCAAACAATGAGATTGAAATGTAAATATGTGAATTATTACATTTATGTGAATCATTATGAGATGCTATCTCTTATTGTTAAGATGAATGCAGATTTTAAATAATGTATTGAGATGTGAGATTATGTGATGTGCACTAAATTATTTATTGATTATATTTATACTTTTCTATTTATGAAATCGATGATTGTGGGCTATAGAGATGATAAGTGCAAGTGCACATTTTTTGCTATATATATAATCCTTTATATATGAGTTGGTTATGAATACTAAATATATTGTGGAAATATGCTATCAGGATAAGGACACGGTTTGAGACACAGGCATGTGTCAGTCCATGTGATAAGACACGGCATACCTTAGCTCAGACACGGGCGTGCTTAACTTAGCATTCTCAGCTGCAAGGAGCCATAGGTGATCAGTGTTTGGCGCTTGCCGGGGGGTGGCTACGAGTAGCCACTGGTGATCGCCAATGTCTGGCGCTCGCCAGAAGGTATAGGGATAGCAACATGGCCATGTTCCGGACTATTCTCGACTATGGATTTTGTCCAGTAGACTACACAAGGAGAGACATGTTAGTGATGTGCCCTAGGCCAATTGTATTATGGCCATATTGTGACTTTGTCTATTTTGCATCATTATAATAAAGAGGCATTTTATCATATTGACTATGTTAAATTCCATGAATATTTAATTCGGTCTGAGATCATTAAGTATGTGACTTGATAGTAAAACTCTTAAATGAAAAATGAGTTATATTCTAAATCATCCCTAGTTGGTCATTATTGTGGGAAAATAATGAATGAAGACTAGTATGAGGTTTACTGATGATCATGTTTTACTGATCATGTATATGAGATATAAAGTCAAGTCATAGGTACATATGATGTACTGAATTGACCCACTATGAAAATACTACATGGATAATTATCATAAGTTTTTCTCATCATAATGATGTTATTGTAGTCCTCTGACCTGAGATCATCATAGAGTCCTGCATGATGAGTTTTATATTTTGACACATTCTAATGTTATGTTTAACAGGATGATATAATAGATTGTGATTGGATATAAAATGAATCATGTGAGGAGTATGAGTGATCAAGAAAGAATTTGTCCCCCACTAATCATGAGGAGGATATCTATGGGCCCCTCGATAAATTAGACTGAATATAAATGTATGGCTGTGCTTAAAATTAATTAATAAAAAGTTATCAATTTCAGTCTAATTGAGATTGAGAAATAATGTGATTAAATTGTTAAGGATGGCATAAACCATGCCTTATGTTCAATCTAAGATATCGTGTACAAAAGGACTGTAATATTGTTGTTAAATAGGTTATGTCAGATTACTGACATTCACATGACTTGGGTAGTCATAATGTCTTGCTAGAGGCCACTTATGACTTATGGGCTATCAATGAGATTGGAGGCCCATTGCCAACATTGTGTGAACCTACAGAGTCACACATTTAGAACAGGCCCAAAATAAATATTGGACTTATCAGCCCAATAAGATGATTATCTCTCTTATGTGTAAATAGTTGTATTTTATTTATGGTAATACTTACCATAATTAAATTTAAAAGGAAATATATATATATATATATATATATATATATATATATATATATAATAGTTTTGGGATATATATATGAATATAAATATATGGATAATGATAAACCAAAAGGAGTTTTGGTATTTGTGAAAGACTAATGAACCCTATATGGTATATATGTCTATATATATATATCATATAGGGTTGTGAATGTACATAACTTTACATCATTATTCAAAATACATTCTTTTGAGAAAAACATACAGAGAGAAAAGAGTAAAAGTGGTGCTAGCACACCAATATTGTTTTTGAGAGTTCTGTTCGTGTGAATACCGGTAGAGGACATTGCTCTTTAGTTACGTCTATATTTCGATAGAAGAAAAAGAAAAACTCTAGGTAGGGTATCACCGGAGTGAACCTCCTCTCTTCTTTCCTATAATCTTGCCTTTGAACTCATCTTGGTAAGATTCTAGACTTATTTTTAATTGATCTAATCAAACTACTTGGATCCTGTGAGGGTTTTAGGTGTTTAAGATTTGTTCTCCACTGCATGACTATAACCCGAAACCCAACAAATTTAACTTGAATTAGAGCCATACTTGTACTTTGCAAAAATAGAAAAACCAAAAATTTTTTGTCTTTAATCTCTTCATTTTTACTTCTAAGTAAACAATAATAATTGTTTCTTTTCAAGAATTTTACTTAAATTAGAAAAATAACCTGAGAATCTAGAGTGAGTTGGATTGATAAATTATTTTGGGAACCACATGATGGTGCTTGTAGAAATGTAAAAATAAGATTTTATTTGATGACAACTATGTTATTCCTCAAAACCGAATGTCACCTATAGTTTAAAAAGTATAAAGCTTTGTTGCTACTCATGCTCAACTGGAAGTTTTAACTAGCAAGTTTGATTTGAAAGACTCATTAGCTGATGTCCACCAACCTATCCTTAGGTAAAACTTAATACAGATGGTTGTTTTAAGACCTCTACAAGATTTGTGGCTGCTAGAGGTTTGATTAAGTTACATACTAGTTGTTGGCAAGGAGTTATTATTGTTAACTTGAAAAATTATAGAATGTTAGGAGTAGAGAGTTAAGGTGTTATTTGTGAGCTATGTTTAACTTAGAATATAAGGGTTCGACAAGTCATCCTGGAGGTAGATAATAGTTACGTGGTTTATATTATTCATGCTCAAGTATCTTGACTGAAGAGTGCACGTTCTTTATATTCCACATGAGGAAAATAAACCGATTACTTGGCTAATATTGGCATGAATGCTCCTATTGGATACTTCATTCTTGGAAAACCTACAGAAGGTATCCGAGAGTTGCTCTTTCATGATATTCTAAGAGTTGCTATTCTAAGGCTTTGCCTAGTGTAATTGTTATAAGGCTTTGCCTACCTTTTAATGTGTTAGAAAATTTAAACTTATTGAACCACGAAAGGATCAAAAAATTATTTGAGATAATAAACCAACATGAAAAAAATAGAAAAATATAAAAATACAAAAATTTAATGTGTATGTGAAGAAGGAACAAATTCATTAATTCCAATAAAAAAATACAAGAAAATAATATAGAGAGTACCTTTGAACCCAATCACACCTAAATAATCTTACCATTCAAGGAGATCAACGTGGTTCTCAAAAGATATCAAAATGAGATATCCAAAAGTTTATATTTAAAACATCATAATGGCACCTCTTGATGCTATTTTAGTACAACCAATTCATATAATTGTAACACTATTTATAGAGGAGTAGAACATCCTACTTGATAAAAAGATTTTCTTTCAATATAGGAAGTAAGTGTTTAATTCCTAATAAGAGTTTAATTTCTTACTTCATAAGGATTTTCTTTACTTAACTACCGAGTATATGATAAATGTACTTGGTTATAAAATAACGATACTATATATGGGCTAATTAAAAGTTCAAGTATATTGACCATTCAGATGATCAATGTATAATCACCCTTGATTTTAACTTTAACAATTAATTTAAATTGCTAATATGTGTATTTGAGTGTGTTTAAAAGTTAGATATAAAACCACCTTCATTTACATTAAGCAAAGCATTGATCAAAGCCTTAAAAGTTTCAAACATCCAAAAAAGCAAATATTCAAAGCTCATGATTATGATTGAGCATCCAACACTCCTCACAAATATCACTTATAATCATAAGAACTCCCACAAGATCATGATCAAGACTTCAGTGCTCCTTATGAGTAGCACTTACGATCATGATAAGTCCAACGAGCCAACCCTTGAGGAATTTTAAACATTATGATCATGAAGAGGAAGATTGTGATCGTGAGTAAGCTTTTAGCACTCCTCACAAGTAGTCCTCACAATCGTGACAATGGTTATATCAGAACCATAACAGTTATATTTTTATATATCACAATTGTAAGCATTCTCCTCACAATCATGAGTAGTTCTTCTCTTACAAAAAGTAAGTTAAATATTAAATGAAGAAAGATAAGAAGGGGGCATAATTTCATGATCTCTAACAACTAGTTTTTGATCCTCTAGCTATAAATTCCTCTTGAAAACATATTTAAGAGGTTAGTAAGTTTGTTGAGAAAATTTATTATGCAAATTTAAAGTTTTGTAAACTTCGTTCTTTTAAATTTTCTTTGTATTCATTATTGTAACCAAACTCTTCTGAGAGATTAGGATATGTTAATGATATGATTATTTCATCTACTCTTTCTTGGGGTTAAAGAAGTGGGTGTTAAGAATCTTGATCATTAAAAGTTGAAGTGTTAGCCTTTGAAAACAGTTAGATTGTTATATTGTGAGCGAGCCTTGAAAACTTATTATTGTAAGATTTGGTGTAAGCCGTTAAAAATACCTTCATAATCAGTCTTGTTAATAAGATTGGGAGTTATTCAAAATCCTAACTTAGGGATAAGTTAGGTAGAGGAGTAGGATTGGTTATAATCTGAGCTTTTGTAAATCACTTGTGCTTTATTTCTCTCTTTAATCTCCTTTTAATCTTGTTCATTGTCTAATTTTTTCTCATTTAATTATCTTCTAAGTCCTTAATCTTTTCTTAAAATATTCAAAATTTTTACCCACCTCCCTCTAGGGCTTTTTCAAAGTCATAATTAATAAATCTTCACATTTGCTTGCATTTTCTTGTATCTCAAACAAAAATAAAAATTTAATCCAAAACTTACTTCACCTTCTCCATAAAATGTATTAACATTGGCTTTCAAGGAAGTGCCGACAAACATAACTGGATGGAAATCATGACCCTTTCATTCAAAACCTTTATCTTTTCTTTGATTACCATAGATTCTAATTTCTCTTTCTCCAACAATGCTTTATGCAATCCATTATGTGTCAAAGTATTCCATTAATATTTGCCATAAGCCAAAAGTCATATTGCGATACAATTTCTTTATCTTGAATTTTGACATCGTCATAATGAAATTCAAAAAAATTGTAAATAACTTTGATACCACTTGTTGAAAAATTTCGACTTGTGAAAGAACGAGAAGATTAAAAAAAATTATTTGAGATAATAAATAAACATGATAAAAATAGAAAAATACACAAATTTAATATGGTTCGATGTAAGTCTACATCTACGGGCGAAGGAGGAAAAAATTCACTAATAAACTTAAAGATACAAGTAAACAATATGGAGATCAACACTTAACCCTTGAACCTAATTATACCGAAATAAGCTCACCCTTTAAGGAGATCAAAATGACTCTCAAAAGATGTTGAAACAAGAGACCCGAAAGTTTATATCTAATACATTATAATAGCACCTCTTGGTACCTTTTCGACACACCAAATGTATATAATTGTAGCCCCATTATTGAGGAGTAGAACATTCTAACTTGATAAAGGACTCCTTATTAACATAGGAAGAAAGAGTTTAATTCATTTACTTGGCTACCAAATATATGATAAATGTATTTAGATTTAAAATAATGATGTTATGGGCTAAAAGATTCAAGTCACAGCTAACACAATGAAACAAATGATTTCAAATTGGTAGAAAACACTTATATGTTCAGTAGTTTTAAAGTATAGACACTTAACTATAAAAATAAGCACAAAAAGTAAAATAGCAAAAATAAAAAGAATTTACAATATTTATATAATTTTTTCCGAAAAAAAATTGTATAATTTAAAATATTGTGAAATCAAGTAATATCATTACAATTTTCTTTATATCTTGACATTTGTTGGTTTTTTTATTTTTAGAATTTTAAATTATTTTTAAAATGTATATATAAATTCATACTTTTTTAATTTAAAACATGATAAAAAAAATTTATACTTAATTTTTAATTTAAAGTATAAAAATAAACTAAGAAAATTTATATTAAGAGATAAAGAAAAATTTAAACATTGATATAGGTGATAAAAAAAAATAGAAAATGACATGAGTAGTAAAAAGACAATTTTAAGCACTAAAATGGAATATTAATTTTGTATTGCAAAATTACACATTAATTTATGGATGACAGTATAATTAACGGATGGGTGAATTATTTTAATGGAAATAAATTTCGAATTTTTATAATATATTTCCGAAAAAACAAAAGAATCAACTAATATATATATATTTAAGCAAACTTACACTCACAATTTCTTTTATATGTGAAATTATGTTCGGAATATAGTAAACATTTTTTCAATAAATTAATCTGAAGGGTTTTATCGTAATTAAAATTTGTATTTGAATATATATATTTTTTCATTTGAATTTGATTTGCTATAACGTGAATAAATAAAGATGATAATCTACAATTGACATGAAATGATACTAATATTGAAAGTGGAGAGTGCGAGAAACTGGTCAACGCGCCAAAAATCTGAGACCTAGCAAACCATGTCAAACTAAACATAAACCCTTCAAACATTCAACGTTCAATATTCAAAACCCACTAAACACAACACACAACATCTCTCTATTTCTCTTCACTATTCAATTTGAACGTTTTTTCTCTAATTCTTCCTTTCTTTGTTTCTGCGTCTCTACTAAGGTAGTCTTTAACGTTGAACGCCGTGTGAGAACTCTTTTCAAGCCACTACCCCTCTATCCATCTCTCTTTCTTTACTATATATATATATATAAACATATCTTGTACGAACCAACGCACATATTCACCATCTAGTGCAAATATTTCTGATCCTTTTCCTATACTTTCTGCTCGAAATCTTTTCACAGAGTAATTGGGTGCTGCTCAAATGGTTTTTGGATGGCGAAGAAAAAGAACTGCTTGCAAGAAGCAGCAGGACACTTCAAACGTAGAGCTGGTAATTCCCAGTCACTTTCTTTGCCCAATATCTCTGGATCTCATGAAAGATCCGGTCACTTTGTCTTCTGGGATTACGTATGATCGAGAAAATATGGAGACCTGGCTTGAAGCTGGGAATTTTACGTGCCCTGTTACGAATCAAGTGCTGCACAGTTTTGATCAGATACCCAATCATACGCTCAGGATAATGATTCAAGATTGGTGTGTGGCGAATCAGAACTACGGCGTTCAACGAATTCCAACGCCAAGAGTTCCTGTCTCTCCAATGCAAGTGTCTGAGATTCTTGCATGTCTGGATGCTTCAACTAAGCGTTTGGATCAATATGAATGCTTAGAGTTAGTGCAGAAAATAAAGAGATGGGGCAATGAAAGTGAGCGTAATAAGCAATGCATTATGGCAAATGGAGCAACTAGTGCATTCGCTGCAGCATTCGACACATTTGCAAGGGATTCTTTTGAAAGAAATGCTAATGTTTTGGAGGAAATATTGTCTGCAATGAATTGGATGATGTTTCCACTATTAGATGCAGAATCCCAAATATATTTAGGCTCATTAGATTCTTTACGTGCCATGGTATGGTTCTTGCAATATAGAGATCTTGCGTCGAAACAGAACTCCATTATTGCATTAAAAGAGCTTCTTTCTTCTGATCAAAAGCATGCAGAAGCACTAGCATCAATTGGAGGAGTAAATGAACTATTATTTAAGTTCATTAAAGATCCAATATGTCCTACAATAACCAAAGCTTCTCTTGTAGTAATTTTCCATCTTCTTTCATCCCATTCTTCTAGTGGAAAAATCAAATCAATATTTGTGGAAATGGGTTTGGTCCCTTTACTCATAGAAATCATCATCGGCTCAGAAAGGGGCACATGCGAGAGAGCTTTAGGTGTTTTTGATGAACTTTGTGATTGTGAAGAAGGGAGAGAAGAGGCTTATAGTAATGCCTTAGCATGGCCGGTCTTGGTGAAGAAAATCTTGCGTGTTTCAGAATTGGCAACAGAATATTCGGTTTCATGCATTTGGAAGCTTAACAAATTTGGAAGAAAAGAGAAAGTGTTGGTTGAATCGCTTCAAGTTGGTGCTTTTCAAAAACTAGTGTTGCTCTTGCAACTTGGCTGTGGCGATGAGACAAAAGAGAAAGCAACTGACCTTTTAAAACAAATGAATCCTTACAGGAACGGATTGGAGTGCATTGAATCGGTAGATTTCAAGAATCTCAAGCGTTCATTTTGAAGAGCTGCTTTTTAATTTTCTAGCTTAGGAATTAAAAGATTAATTTAAATGTTTGTAGCCATGACTTCTTTTATTCTTCTTATTATTTGATCTATTTGTAAATTTTTATGCGTCAGATTCCTAAATAAACAAAGGGTAATAATTTGTGTCTCTTTGAGAGACATAAATAGTGATGTCTCTCTAAGAGTAAAAATCTCAAATTACCCCTCACTCATTTCAAATGTCCCCTGTTAATGGGGCAAATAAGTAATTTTTAAAAGTAAAGTTTTGTATTTATTTGGTGAGCGATAGTACTATTCATGTCTCTCTAAGAGACATGTATCATTACGCACAAACAGTTCAGTTCGGTATATAGTACAACCATCATAAAATAATATCTCAAGTATATATATATATATATACCAGTTGGAGTTAATATGCCAAATTAATATTCTGTCAAATTTATAAGATAATACATTATAAATTTTTAATGACTGGTATGATATATATATATAATTTTTTTTTTTGACACAATGAACAAATACTATGATTATTACATGTTCATAATATAAGTCAAGTGTTTTTGTTAAAAAAAAATTAATTGATATCAAGTTGGATCACATTTCTAATTTTTAGAGTGTGTTTGGTTCAAATGAATTCCACAAAATTTTGTGGAATTCAGTTGCTTATCCAAATTTATGTGTTTAGTTCAAATTAATATTTGATAGAATTCATTTTCAATTCTAATATTTTAATTTTATGGAATTAGACATTACTAATTAAAAAAAATTAATTGATATCAAGTTGGATCACATTTCTAACTTTTAGTAATGTAGTGAGATATCTTTATAAATATGCCGTTGTTGATTTTTTTGAACTTTTAAAATGAGAAGTCATTGTTGGATGTTGTGTTGAACGACAAGTTTTGTTTATTTGAATAAAATTTTTATTTTATTTAATGTGTATAATGAAATAATGTTATATTAAATAATATATAGTAAATTTGAAGATAAAAAATAATTTGTAATCTCTATACTTGATTAAAGAAATATATGAACCTAAGACAAAAAAATATATTTTGTGTATTTTAATGTAATTATTTTTGTAAATTAATAATTTATTAACTTAATAATTAATTGGTTTGTTTACTAATAAATTTTATCTCAAACTATTGATTACGTATATTATACTATATTTTGAAAGCTCTGAAATGGTATTGCAAAAGAAATTCTAAAACGCAAGAACCCAATATATTATTTAACTTAAAAAAAGTTCGAAAAGATCGTACAGTAAATGATACAATTTTATAAAAATTTAATTCAGTTCTTGCAAATGATTTGCTTTGTGTAGAATTTAATTGTTTAATAGGTGGACGTAGAATTTTCATAAATTTTATAAATTTAATACACCGAAATTAATACATGAAATATATTCAAAATTTATGGCAGGTAAGGTTTAATACATTTGAACACCGTCAGCTATTTATTTTTGACTTTTTTAACGGAACTAAAGAATAGTATTTACATTATACTTTATTAATTTAAAATTTACTAGACAGCGTTGCCTTTGGTTATTCCTCAAATAAAATATGACATATGGCTAAGATTGTAATCTTAAACAGGTTTACTTTGTTCGCCAACTGACAAAAAGTATGAACTTCATACATATATCGTGATCAAAATTGAATTCCCCTCTCTCTTAACTCTTCCCTTTGTAATAGAGAATTAAACCACTTCAATTAACTAAAAAAATAAAATTACTTTACCAATTTAAGCCCTTTTTTATGATATGCGGTTTTTTTTTTTTTTTTTCACGTGCACGTAATTAATATCTATACTATATATAAAAGTATGAATGTAGGGAAAATATTTTTGGACGAAAAAAGACATACACTTTTTATTTAATAACAAAACTAACCTAATCATGTATTTAGATTTTAGATAACTAAATTTTAGCAATTAATTTTGAATTTCAATTGAATTAAACCTTTGGTTGAAATCAACATATCTATACTATATATAAAAGTATGAATGTAGGGAAAATATTTTTGGACGAAAAACTACATACACTTTTTATTTAATAACAAAACTAACCTAATCATGTATTTAGATAACTAAATTTTAGCAATTAAATTTGAATTTCAATTGAATTAAACCTTTGGTTAAAATCAACATATTAACTAAAGTTTGAATTTAAACTAAAATTTCAACAATTTTAAACATTTAAAATTCTAAAATTTCAACTGAATAATTGAAATAAATTAATTTATAATAATACGACAAAAATATATTTTATAGATTTAATCCATCAATTACATAGTATAAACAAATTTAAAATTTATTTTATCTATATTTATCTATATCTATACTATATATAAAAGTATGAATGTAGGAAAAATATTTTTGGATGAAAAAGGACAAACATTCTTTATTTAATAACAAAACTAACCTTATCATGCATTTAGATAACTAAATTTTAGCAAGTAAATTTGAATTTCAATTAAATTAAATCCTTTGGTTGAAATCAATATATTAACTAAATTTTAAATTTAAACCAAAATTTTAATAATTTTAAATATTTAAAACTCTAAAATTTCAACTGAATAATTGAAATAAATTAATTTATAATAATAAGATAAAAATATATTTTATAGATTTAATCCATCAATTAGATAGTATAAACAACTTTAAAATTTATTTTATCTATATTTATTTATTATTATTATAAATTGTACTTTTACAAATAAAAAATTAATTTTTTTATTTACTTATCGTATATTTAAAAAAATTAATTTTGATCTTTAAAAAATCAACATTACT
>CATIWO010261968.1:0-17038 GCA_949673435.1 Macaranga tanarius | reverse complement strand
TTGAGTAATGAGTAGACTTGTTCACGGCTTAAATTTTCAGGATCTGAGCTTTAGGCGTAGCTGCATTGGCACATCCATGGCCTTGGAACTTGGCTACCCGACTCTTACCAAGTTTTAAGTTTGGACTTGATTTCTTGTTATATATATAATTAAAATATTTAATCTACATGTTTCAATAAGAGACTAAACTACGAGATAATTTTATTTAATATTTGATGATGATAAAAAAAATATAAAAGAAAATCATGAGGTAAATGATTATATTAAATATAAAATAACCGTACTATACAGTTCATTATATAACCTTACTATTATTATAAAAAATATAAAATATGATATTTTAAATAAAAAAGAAAATTACAAAGAAAAGAATTCGAATTATATTTTTGTAACTGTTTGTACAATCCATTATATACACTTACTATTAATATAAAAATATAAAATATTGAATTTTAAACATAAAAAATTTAATTCTTTAATTAAGAAAGATTTGACTTGATCCTAAAATTTTAAATATAAATATAATATATTTCAACACATCAACTTTTTGCATAAATTACTCTTTATGAAATTATTAAGTAGTTCTTGAACTTGAATAATAATAATAAAAAAAAGCTCTTAAACTTGGAGTTTTGAGTTTTAACTATTTAGCTTTTTAGCTAAAATTGCATTATGTAGAGCATTAATGTTATATATATATAAACAAGATGCTAAAAGAATTGAAAGGTATAAAAATAACCATGTTATCAACTAATTGATTTTTTTTAGCTGGTTCAAACGGTTTAGAGTTTATTTGACTAAACTGTTACTGATAGCTAGAAGCTGATAGCTAATTGATACTAAGTATTTGATAAAATTATAATAGCGGTTGCTGATAGTGTATTTAATTACATATATAGACATTATATATATAATATATGATTTAAATATTAACAATAGTATATATGATAAAAAAATATTATTGCATACTTATAAATAGAAATATTATAAATAGTTTTTAATTATTTATATAATTTTGAAAAATGAATACATCTATTTTTATTAAATTTTTGACAATGTATTTTAAATAAATTATTATTATTATTATTATTATTATTAATGAATTGTAAAATTTTTTATTTAATATAATTTTTAATATTTTTATTTGTATGGTTAATATTTTTAATAACGATAATATTAATTTTTTAATAATTATTCAAATAATATTTTATTAAGTTATGATAATTAATTATTTTATTAAGAAATGATAATTAGTTATTTTATTAAGTAGTGATAATTAGTTAAAGTTAAAAAGATAAGACAGTTGGTGAAAAGTTCCAAATTGGAGTTGATATGAACTGGTCGGGTGTCTAACAGTTACCAGCTCATTTTCAAAAAAATTAATCAAACAGGTTTTTGTAGCTGTTGGAAACTGAACAACTAACAGCTCTATCACAACAGTTAAAATAAAACACCCCTTAATTTTCATACCATAAAGGAGAAAATTAAGGAGCATGGACATTTGATGTTCATACCTTATATCATTTAATTTTAAACTACTCATGGAACTTATCAGCTAATGGATTGATTGTTTGGTTAAAATACTTTAAATTAAAAAAAATTAATTTTAAATTCCTTAATGTTGCATTATTATTACCCAATGTTCAAATACTTTATATGCAACTTTTTTTTTTTGGTTAATTTATTGGATTAAGTTGCTATAATATGCTTAAAACTTTACATAATTAGATTTTTAGATGGAAAATGAATTTTTTTTTTTAACATAGATGGATCAGTCATTATTGTCTACGAACTATATGAGGTCAAGGAGGAAGAGGAGATTTAAACTCCCAACATTTTAACTGAATGTGAAATGCCTAAGGCATACGCCCAAGCCATTAGGCCCCGAGTGAGCTGACATGAAAAATGACTTAAAATTTGATAAAAAAAAAAAAAAAAAAAAAAGACTTAAAATAAAAAAAATATTTATTATCATAATGAAGAAGACTCAACATAAGTTAACTAGAAACTGCCATTCTCCAAAACTCTATCAAATCAAGTCCTCTGTCACTCTTTTTTTTTTCCTCAAAATTAAGAAGGCACCAAAAAAAAAGAAAAAGAAAAAGAAAGTTGAAATCTTTGCTAGATGGAAGTTCCTCAAAAGAGAATTAAACATGATGGTCTTTCACAAATTTACAGGAGAGAACTTGGATTGTGTCCACCCAGAAGCTTCTCTCAAAGATTCTCTGCTTCTGAGGTAAAGTTCTAATTTTTTTTTTGTCTTAATTACCCATTTCTTTACTGTTTCAATAATTACAATTGTGACTTATTTATTTATTTATTAATATCATGTTTTTGATGATGCCCTTTCGATCAAATTTGGTGCAGGAAGTTGTGAAGCAAATAAATCTTTGTGGGAAGCTACTGGGTCATGAGGGTTGTGTAAATTCAGTAGAATTTAACTCTACTGGGGACCTTCTTGTATCAGGTTCTGATGATAAACAGGTTATGTTTTGGGATTGGGTCACTGGAACTAGAACTCTCTCTTATCCTTCTGGTCACTATGGCAACATTTTTCAGACCAAAATCATGCCTTTCTCTGATGATTGTAAAATAGTTACTTCTGCTGCTGATGGTCAGGTGAATTTCATAAAAATCAATTTCTTTATCTCCCTTTTCTTATTGTTGTGCAAAAAAATTGGAAGAATTCAATCAATTGAGTTGTATTCAGTTAATTCTCATTTTTGGAATGATCATAGTTGCTAGAATTTTTGAACATGATTTATTACAAATAATACTTTTAATACTCTTTAAAAGAATATCCTAGGTTGTTCACAAAAGGTACCAGTGCATGAGGCTCTTTGCTTTGCATGGTAGGAGAGGATCGTCTATTATAAACAATTTTAGTATCGCGTTGAGTGTTGTTCTCAAAATTTGTTTGAAAATAAATGCGTTTGATCTATTTGCAGTCATTTCAATATTGTCATTTTGCTTTTGTTGCTCTTCCTTGACATAGTTACTCATCAAGTTTCTGTATTCATCTGTTTTACCCCTGCAGGTGAGAATTGGCCAGGTCTTGGAGGATGGCCAAGTTAATACCAAAAAGTTGGGGAAACACCAAGGGCGTGTATACAAGCTCGCTGTTGAGCCAGGAAGTCCCCACATACTTTATAGCTGTGGCGAAGATGGTTTTGTGCAACATGTTTGTTATATTTATGATATGCTGCTACTTGGAAATTCTTTCTGTTAGTTTAGTCTGGCAGTTGATTATTCACTTTACCTTGCAGTTTGATCTGCGCAGTTGGTCTGCTACAAAGCTTTTCGGTTGCTCCTCATTCACAGAAAATAGCAGACGGTCTTCTTATATACAATTGCATGCTATTGTTATTGACCCAAGGAATCCACATTACTTTGCTGTAGGAGGTTGCGATGAATATGTACATCTCTATGACATAAGAAGTTGCAGATGGGATACGTCAAGTAATTCAGATACAGCTGTGAACACATTCTGCCCTCGTCACTTGACTGGGACTAAAAATGTGCATATCACGGGACTGGCTTACTCTAACACTAGTGAATTGCTTGTCTCTTACAACGATGAACTTATTTATCTATTTCAGAAGAACATGGGAATGGGCCCTTACCCGTTGTCCAGATCATCTGAAGATTTGCAGGCACTTGAGGAGCCACAAGTTTATTTGGGTCATAGAAATTCAAAGACAGTTAAAGGAGTGAGCTTCTTCGGCCCTAATGATGAATATGTATTGAGTGGGTCTGATTGTGGAAACATATTTATTTGGAAGAAGCGAGGTGGTAAGCTTGTGCGTATGATGTCTGGTGATCGACAAGTTGTAAATCAATTTGATCCCCATCCACATATGCCTATGTTTGCTACATGTGGAATAGAAAAGAATGTGAAGCTTTGGGTCCCCATTGCAAGTGAGGGTTCTCCACTTCCTGACAATGCAGAAAGGGTACTATTTTGAACTACATTTAATAAAAGAAGGAATCTTGTTTCGTCTCTTTTGTTTACTGGGATTAGCCTTGAATTTCATTGTGTTTGTGTCTTACGTTGTATTTACTATTAATGAACAGGTTATGGAGTCAAATAGACTGGGCAGAGAGGACCGTTCACAGGTAACTCTAACTCCAGATGTCATCATGCATGTTCTGCGCCTGCAAAGGCGGCAGACATTGGCATACATAGAAAGGAGATTTACTAGAGGTGATGTTGAGAGTGATGAAGATGAAGGGGAGGCATACGTTTTAGGATTTTCAGCTGGCGGCGATGCCTCTTCTGAAGAGGGTTCAGAAGGAAATTCCAGAGAGTGCAATATTAGCTAGAGTTTGTAAGTTTCTGCTCACAAATTTTGGTTCTAGAATTTCCTTTATATATGTCTATCTTTTTCCTTGGAATATCCTAAGTTTCCAAATGTGCTAAAATAATGTACAGTTATATCGATAATAGGATGTCGTTTTGATGCCTTGCTACTATTTCCATAGCGGTGAGCCTAATATTAAAAACGCCTGGTTAAAGATATTTTCTGTGCGCGCTTAAGAAATCTTTTTCGCGTACCATATGCAGAAAGTAGGTTAATTGTTTGATTGCAAATGATTGCATAGCTGTTAAACTGCAGTGTACAAGCAACATCTGTATGTACTTTTAATAATCACTGAAGTTTACACCTGCTTTTCGTCATCAAAATTTTGTGTTCTAATGTGGGTTGAGGTCATTACCTCATAATCCATAGTGCAGGCAGTTGCTCTGTATTGTTATTATTGTAGATCATGAAAACACAATAGGAAGTAAGAGCATGAAAATAATTATGTATGAGCCAAATACTTTCTTTTCACATGTTATAATGTTTTTGTGTTCTATACACTTTATATATATATATATATATATATATATATATATCCTTGTTATTAATGTTATGGAAAGATGGGCAGTAAAAGCTTCTTATTAGAGCATGTCATCATGTTTTGTTTGAATCTTGGTGTCCCATCTTAATTGCTAATATATACTTCTCCAGTAAACTAAGGAGTAAGGAGTTTGGCAATGCGGTTGACACCAATTTTTCATTTTTTTTTTGTTATTTTTAAGGTCTTTTTACAACTCTCTGAAACTGGACTTGAGGAAGATGTATGGTAAAACATGCTTTAATTCTAAGACATCATGGGGCTTTTTCTAATGCAAATTGAGATTAAAATGTGATGTTGTAGTTGATAATGGCACTTTTCAGTAACAGCAACACCTCCCTCTAATTATTGTACTTGGTTTCCTTATTATGTTGAATTGTGAAATTAAACTGAACTTTTTTAAACATGTTTACGACTGGTTATGTTATGTTTTATTAAATTAAACATAAATTGAAAGCCACGTAAAGAAACTTGGTAGCTTAAAAAAAAAAAAAAAAAAAAAGAACAATGTGGATGGCAAATTTTGTTTGTTACTTCCTTTTCATAATTATCCTGTTTGGAAAATTGTAAAATGAACGACACAAATTATATAATATTTATTTTGACATATCATTTTCTTTTTTGGTAACAAAGAATCACAAAGACTCAAGTTTCATGCACATATTTAAAATTTTGTTTTGTTGCTTTTATTATCCATAATTGGAAAATTGTAAAACGGATTATAGGAATTATATTTTGATTTATTTATTTTTTCATTAAAGAATCACCATGGTACAAGTTTTGCATGCATATGAAAAAATTTATGAGCACATACTAATTAGTTGAATATGCACCAATTATTGTATATCAAAATGTATCAATCAATTTTTATAAGGAGTGAGAGAAGGACCAATCAAATTTTGGGATAGTATATTAAAATTTAATTGGGCGGGTAATGACTCTGCATTACCCTCCCGGTAAAACAATAACAAGAACAGGAAGCAATTAAAAGTAAACAATAAATTTTACGTATTTAAAATAAATTAATTTTATTCTATGTATGATTACATTATAATAATAATTGATAATTGTATTTATGATTAAATTTAGATTAAATACTATAATTAGGAAATAAAAAAATAAAAAAAATAATTACACATTCTCATAGCATAGGTAAATATTAATGAATTTGTGTGAAAATTGTGGTAAAGAATGGGCCAAATAAAGGCCCATTTCTTGTGGGGTAAGTTAAGGGTGGAAAGGTGACCGTACTAGTATTCGTTAGTTACATTCCCTTCCCTTCCCGCTTGTGCATACAAAATTCAAAAAACTGTGTGCGTCTCTCGCAGTTTTCGCTTCCCGCAGAAACTAATCTCATCTTCTTGTTGAGATGGAGAGCGATGATCTGTCTCTAATTGAGATATCAGGAGAAGACGATTCCCTTCTTTCCACAGTACAACAACACTCTCCTCCAAACGACGACGTTTTTATCTCCTGCTCTCCTCTTCTCCATATCCCTAGATCTACTTCTTCTTCTACTCCCTTCATTTCTCGTAAGTAACCCCCTTTTTATTTTTCATCATTTTAAATTTTATTAATTTTCACTGCAAAATGCTGTTAATTGACCTAATTATGTAAATGTTGTCGCAGAGGAGGAGGAAAATTCAACAAGTAAACCCAGCTGTGGTAATGGTAGTAACTGTGATAACAGTACTATGAATAAACAAAATTTTAATCTCAACAAACCACAACCACCACCTAAACTCAGCATTGAGCCTCACCAGATGAAGAGAAAGAAAAAAGGTGGTGGCGCTGGTTACAATCTCCGTAAAAGCTTAGCTTGGGACACAGCTTTTTTCACCGAAGAAGGT
Source organism: Macaranga tanarius (assembly GCA_949673435.1). NCBI lineage: Eukaryota > Viridiplantae > Streptophyta > Magnoliopsida > Malpighiales > Euphorbiaceae > Macaranga > Macaranga tanarius. The sequence continues at coordinate 10,289 of CATIWO010261968.1, read as the reverse complement.
TTTTACATTTATTATTATTATTATTATTATTATTATTATTGTTTCTACTTTTTGGTGTAATGTTGTTTAAAGGAAAAGGGTATTTTTGCTTTTTTGCTAGGTGTTTTGGATCCATTAGAATTGTCAATGCTTAGTGGGAATCATGGAAAGGCTAATGGGGGGATGTTGTCGGTTATACATGAAGATGTAGTGTCAGTATCTGGTGATTTGGATAATGCTGATGATAATTTATTCAAGGATCTGCCTTCAACTACTCCTAATCATGGCAGAAATGTTGCTGCTATGTTGCCAAAGCAGCTTCGTTCACCAGCTAAACTTAATAAAATAGTTGGTCATTCTCAAGTATGAGTTACATTTTCTTTTACCCTTCATATTCCAATTTTACTTAGCGTAGTCTCCTTAATTATTGCTTGAACTATAGTGTTTTGTTGAAAAATTATGTGCTTGAACTATAGTGTGCAATAAAGTTTATTGCTTGAACTAGAGGTTTTTGTTTATTTACTTGTTTTGAAAAATTATGTGCAATAAAGTTTTAAGTTGATAATGTTGCTCAAAACATACTCTTCAGGCCAAGCGAAAGGTTCTTGCTGCCCATGATATTAATAGAAGTGCATCTAAGCGTAGTGGCTGTCCAAGACCAGTTGCTTCGTCTTCATATCCTTTTAGATTCATGTCATTATGAAGTGTATGTTTGATGCTTGCCATAGGTTCCTTATGGTTAGTTTTTCTTTCTTATTCTATTTGTTTTAATGGAAAATATGATGACCTTAACTTCGTTGAACTCTGAAACGACCTTCAAACACAAACATAACAAAAACAAAAGTGGTGGACAAAGACTCGAGAGTTTCTAAACTATTGGCTCCAAAGGCAGATTCTTCAGTTGTTTCTACATCTTCTAGAGGTTCCATAAGTAGTGCTGGCCACCCAAAAAGGAATGTTATTTCTCAGCCAGGTGATCTTTGAGTGTATGATTGTGAACTATTTATGATTTTATGTCCTTAGTTTAACTGCAAAATTTAGTTTCTCAATCTGCATGACTATATCGGATTTCAAAGGATTGAGAGATTTGCTCATCCATTTCAGATCTTCATTGTTTAACGGATGATATTAATTTAAATGTGTATTTGATGTATTCTGCAGGTATTGTGCAGAAAAATGTTGGATTAAGGGGAACTTTAATTAATGCAAAAACTGCCAGAAATGATGCAAAATCTGGTCCTGCTGGAAAATTGATCCCAAAATCCACTAATCAGCCAGCAAGAAGAAATGTGGTGAGAACCTGAAGCTTTAAAGTAGCAGTTACTGTAAATCAATCTACCAGAGATTTGTAGGACTAGGCCAGGCTGGCTGTCAAAATGTTAGATTATTGTTTTACTGCTTCCTTGTTATTTATTGAAATGTGCTTTTTATATTGAATCTTTTTAAAAGGTAAAAGTCAGCTCAGTTCCAGAAGTACATTCATCCTCCAGTGGACAACTTCCTCAGGTTAGCCAAGTAAAAAGTAGCTTAGAAGTGATCCCAGATTCAGTAGTTCCAGAGGCTCATCCAGCAACTGGCCATGATAAAAATACTGGAGATATTGCAGTCTCTTTCTCCCAAAATGCTTGTTATACTGTGCAACCTACACAACCTCAAACAGCAAAACCTTCAGGCTTGCGAATGCCATCACCATCACTAGGATTATTTGATCAGGTATGCTGATTTAAATGATGCAATTTTATATTATAAAAAATCAGAAATTACATGTTCTAAGGCATTTAAAAGAAATATTTTTATTTGTTTCCAACGTTTTTGTTAGATGTTCTTGTTAAACCCTGCTTTCTCATTTGTGGAAAATTTCTTTGCAGTCAAAACCTTCTGGTTCCCATATCCTGTTACAGAGAAGTAGTCAACCCTGCAATCTTGCCAAGTCTAATATTCCTAACTTTCGCAAAACTGGTACCTTAAATCCTATTCAGCAAAAGCCCCCACGACCATCTGTGCATTTGCCTGCAACTCCAAGTACTGTACAGACTTTGGCATCTATTGAAAATGCTGCCTCAACTGAAAAGATCAAATTCAACTCAGAATTGAATATTAAACAGAAGATGATGCTGCAGATGCAACCTAACTCAAAGACTTATGATTTTGATAAAATAAGTCATAATCATCAGCTGCACAACATTTGTGAGTATGTTGCTCAACAACCAATGGATTATGCAGCAGCATGTAAATTTGAGAAGAGCTCGTGCATTGAGAATAGAGAATCACAGAGCAATGAGAGTAAGTTGCCCTTACAAAGTGGTCCATGTGAAGAACTGGAAAAAGATGATCTCAGGAGTGTTGTTGACGTTTGCCTCAAAAGTAAAGACTCCTCTGGTGCTGGCTTAGACTATCCCCATGTTACATCCACTCTTAACCTCCCAGTGGAAGTTGGTGTTCCTTCTGAGTCAAAGGATATGATTGTCAATGCCTGTTCAGAGTCTCAGTTTGCAGAAGTCGACAAATGTGATTATGACGTTGCTTTAGAAGTGCACGAAGATCAGTTAGGTGGTGTGTTTGAAGGCAAGAAGTGGAATTTTCAGCAAGCTGAGCTGATGAAGCCTGACACATGCATAGCTGATCGAATATCTATTGGGGAAAGCCATAGGCTCAATGGTACTTTTTTGGAGGAGATCAGATCTTCTGAAAAGCTTAGTGAATATGATAGTTCAAATACTGCAGACGTTCTTCTTGAAGTCCAAGAAAGTAGTGCCACTTCTCATTGGTCATCTCACATTGCAGATGTGGAGCCTACAAAAAATGTCATTGAAGCTGATTACTTGAGTAGGGGATCACATGCAGTAGGTGCACAAATGCTGTCTATAGAGGGTAATCTGTTGGTTGAAAGTGGCAAGACTTCAATGAGTGATTTAGCATTGGTTAATTCAAACTTGATGATTATTGATAATCCAAGTGCAAAATCTGCAGAACAAGCCGAGCTTCCAAATCCCTGTGCTGTAACAGAACAAGTTTTTCAGGATACATGCAGACCACTTTCTACTGGTTGTTTCATGTGTGGAAAAGGTCCCGAGGAGTTCCAGGGTAAAAATAACCTTCAGAGTGTGAAGCCTGATGAATTAAGAACCAATGGTTGTAGAGGTGAATTAGGATGCTCTGATGTTCTTTGTTCAATTCCACCTGTTAATCAAACTTGTGGTTTTAATGAAACTGGAAAGGTAGAGTACCTACGTGTGGAAAATGCTCTATTAACTTCCCTAGACCCTGAGCCAGTGGATGAGAATTTCAGGCATGACACTTCAGCATTGGAAAGGATGGGAAAAAACCATATTTCTGGGGCAGTCATCACTGGCAATGTTGACATATATAATCTTTGTTCAAATGGAGGAGATTCGAGTGAAAGCATGCTTGACAATATTAGCCCCATCCTGCAAGTTAAGGTTGCTTCTGGAGTGACCAATAGAAGTGAGAGCGAAGGTGTAATAGATAAACAGTATGACCAAAGTTCCATTTTCCTCTCTGATTCAATGCCAGAGAATGATGCTTGTTGTAGTGAAAGGGGAACTGACATAATGCACAATGGTTGCTCTACTGACATGCAATTTGTGAAAGAACAGACTGCAGAGCAAGCTAAGCTGGTAAGTTCTTGCTGTCATAAAGCTGAACAGGAGAATCAGGGGCAAGAGGTATGCGATGGCCTCTTAATTGACAAAAGCAGACCCTTTGAAGATGACAGGGCAAATGGTGGAAGTGGATCTGAAATTCCTCACACTCAACAGCAACTTGAAATCATGGAAAATGAACTTGCTGCAGTTCGTGATGCGATTAGAGAAACAATTTCAGAAGATGCAGTAGAGCAGTCCTTAGATGAGAGCTTTTGTTATGATAGCTACAACAATAATATGAAGTCTTCAGTGGTAGTTGACAACACCAATAGAGAACATCCTGAGCTTCAAAATCATGAATTGTGTTTGAATGATAACTTGCTGCTTGGGGGTACTTCTGTTGAATTGCAGGAGAAAGGTACTCTTGAGAATGTTTCAGATGTTCCTTTAGAGCAATTCACTGCTTGCCCAAGTGAATCAAAAAGTACTGATCCCTGTCCCCCCATGAATGATGTTTGCTTTAACATGGATAAAAATGCTGAGGCCCTATCCATGGAGCCATCAGTGGAAAATATTACATGTGATACGGACAGTGAGTACAGGAATGCTTATGAGCTTGGCAATCAAACTTGTCCTTTGAATTTTGGGACATCGCCCAAGACAAATGGAGAACAGATTTCATTGGTTGCAAAAACATTTGACCCTGAGCCTATTTGTTCATTGAATGAGAAAACCAATGAGACATCAAGTGGAAGTACCAAGCTGGATTTAAGAGAAGATTTATCAGACTCATATATTTTGCCAGCAGAAGCTGAAATTATCATTCACCAAAACAATGGTGATAACAACAGTGAACTGCAAGATGGGTTGGACAGTGCTGTGAACTACAAAGAAGTCAAGGATGCAACAATCTCGCTGTAAGTATCTAAACCTAAGTCTTCTTTGCATTACTGCATGGCCGCTTTTCCCTTTTGTCAAATCTTTAAAATCTGGATAAGCATATACATCCCGTTAATTTCTTTGAACTTGTGTCATAGCAGCAAGAAATCAGTGAATGACAAGAAGCAAGATGCACTTGTTAGAAGGCCTCCATCACATGCCGTTCCTTTTTCAGATGAATGGTTAGCTGCTTTTGAAGCTGCTGGAGAGGTACTTCATTTTATACCATACTAGATTAGTTTTAGAAGAAAAAGATAGGGCTATCTAATACAAAGTTTTCTGCAGGAAATTCTCGTCAGAAAAGGTGGCGCTGTACAAAATTCACCCCCAGACAAGCCTCTACCTGAACCTAGTCCTTGGTCTCCGGTGAAGTCCTATACCCTAGACAGTCACTTTTTTAAGCCAATGCATGCTAGTTTTCATTTATATATTGTTTGCTGCTATTTATACTGAACATCATTGGTTTCTTGTTCAAATATGTATTGATCTTGTAAGTCTGCCCTTATAGCAGCACATATTGCTATTTTGGAAGGAAAAGAGAGCAATGGCAAAGGGCTTGCCCACTAGTTGTCTCAATTATACTCAGCTAATAAGAAAAGCCTCAGGCAAATCTGTTACGATAATTCATCTGACCAAGATTCATGTGGCTTTCAGGTAAGGCGAAAAAACAACCAAGGGATCGGTCCTTATGACTGTACAAAATTTACCAACATCAGCAACCCATCTTCCACTTCTAACTGACAAGACAGGATTTCAGCAAAATAATCAGCAGATACTACCATTGGAATGTACAATGTAAACTGACATGTATAGTCCTGATCTCTTCCAATCGAGATGATATTTCAGCTAATCATTCTTTTGTTACTGACAATGCTACAGACCTAAAGTCCACAATCACATAATAAAAATGCTATGTTTTTTTTACTTATTCCTGTAAAGATAAGCTAAGTGCATATTTGAAGTAGTTTTCCTCCTTACGGTGGATTGTTTTTGCCTCCAGACATTGATGCATCTTTGATAAAGCGTAGTGGAGAAACTGTAGCATTTGGTTCTGGTGGTAAATGTTGTCAACGGAGACATAAACAATTTGTTATCATGAATAAACAGATGTGATGAAAACAGGACAGAAACTAGATGCCTCTGGATGCTGATCATTAGAAACAGAAAATTTTCTGCTTTTCGCCTCTTCTGCCTCACAGTTGTGCTCTTGAAAGGCCAAACTTATAGTCGTTGGTATATTTCAGGTATAAGTTGAACAGACGCAAATGCCTGCCTAATACAACTCAAATTTAATTTTATTTCACTACGTGGGTTTGGCTTAAACTTATCCATTTATTTTCCCTATTTGTCTCAAACATTAATTAAAAAGATAACAATAATCTGCATTAATTACTTCATCCTCGAACTCAAACAAATTACAATATTTAGGGATTTAAATTAATAACTTTGGGGTTTTCAATAATTTTCCTTTTCTAGTTTTATTAGGGTTCAAAACCCTTAATTGGCATATATTAAACAAACTTAACCCAATATTATTCTCTCAAAATCAAAGGCAAAATCCTCCTCCATTATCATTCTTCAATCTTGATTCTTGAATCTTGTTCTCTTTCACACCTTTTCAATCCGAACCCACAAAATCTTGCATACCCTTTTGTACCCTAATCTCCAAGAAACCAAATTCTTTAACCAAAAACCCTTCTAAAACCCTAAACCACTACAATGGCTTGTGTTGTTACATTAAAGGAACTTGCCTGTTATCACCATATTGATCGTGAAGTTTATTCAAGATTAGTGATTGATCTTGGTTTTTATCCTCACTTGTCCAAGAAAATTGTTGCCTTCTGGTATTGGCTTGAAAAAAAAGGTTATACAGATTTTATCAACAATATGTTACTCTTGCCTGATGATGTGCTTAAAGGTATAGCCTTTGAGGCAATTACTTGCTTAGATTGTTTGATCAAGAATTGGTATGTTACTCCAAGTTCTTTTGCTATTGATAGAGCTATCTCATTACCATTAATGCGTAAACTTGTTAGCCAAGATTTCTCTCTTGGAGAACTATATGCAGATAGAGCAAGTGGTATACTATACATGGAAGATTTTTTGAAGAATGTGTGTGATAAGGTGTTTTTTGATATAATTCCAAAGAATTTGGTGGGTGGGTTTCAAATTAATCCTCCATTGGCTAGTGGGTTTCAAATTCAACAAGTATTGACTAATGGCCTTCAAGTTCAACCTATGGTGGCTAGTGGGGCTGACCCAGTTCAATATATGCAAGCCAAAGAAGCTCAAGTGCATCAATATTCTCATATGAATTCAAAGGTTGTTCCTAGGCAAGAAGATAATGCAACACAAGATACTGATAGAACCTTATTTATTACCTTCTCTAAGGGCCATCCAATATCAAAAGAAGAACTCGAAGACCTAATAGTGAGGTATATACATAAAGAACTCAATCTTGATCAATCTTGATTATATTAGACTATACTTTATTGAACATGTTTTGATGTTGTTATGTTTTTATTATGAATATAGGAAATTTGGAAATTGTGTAGAAGCTATCCATATGAGAGTTGAACCTGAGCCCCTGTTTGCTCGTGTTGTTGTTAACTCTGTCTCAGCAATGGCAAAAATTCTAGGGGACAAGGATATGGTGAAACTTAGCATTAATGGAAAAGATGTTAGGCTTAGACGTTTTATACCAAATATACACCAGGTTAGTAGCAGCAGCAATGGTGCAATTTAGTTGTAGATGGATATGGTTTTATACAATATAGACTTTTGTTAAGTGATTATTAAGTTTGTAGTTAGTAATTTTTTTTTTTGGTTCATTGGTGAAATAGTGATTTATAGAACTGTCTACTCTTGCATGGATATAAACAGAATTATTAACAGTCATGAAACATTGGATAAGACGAAAAAGAAAAAACAAAGATACTTAAAAAACAGATTTTGAAAGAAAAAGAAAAATCTTCTTATATGGGTATAGGAGAAGTTCAGATTTCTGCAACCTTAGAGAATATGTTTGATTTCAGCCTCAAACCTGGTTTCTGAAAACATGCTGTTAGAGATTGCTATAATGGAACAATATATAGCAAGTTCCTTTATTGCAAGCTTTTTACAAGCTGCACAAATTTTAAACTATAATGTGAGAGGGAAACTGGGGATAGGTCCACATTTGCTGTTAGAATCTGATATCTGCTTCTCACCATCTTGGGAGAAGGCATTGCCCTTGATGCAGCTACTCAGGTAATATGCTTATTTTGCGAATAGGACTAGTTGCTAATATCTGGCTCTTCATAAGTACATAGCTTGTACTTTCTGCAGCAGATTATTTATAAGCAGAATGTTCTACTGGGTTTCTAATTAAGATAACCATCCAACTGACTTGCAATCATATGCTACTACTACATAAAGTTGTCATCTTTAGTAGCTGTTTCGTTGGTTTCAGCATTTAGCCATGCATGTAATTGAATTATATAGATGGATATGTATATACAGTTGCCCTTTGCAGCAGCAACAAAATAGAGTAAAGAAATTTCAGAAATTTGTCAGAAGTGATAGTAATTTAAGAAAGCAATAGATAGTCATTGTGCCTGAAGCTTTTAGTTAAAGCTGAAACCTCATAGTCCATTGCTCTGTCATAGTCTTTTAATCTGGATGAAAATGGAGAGATGTTTGCTGTTTGAATCTGGTACTCCAAGTCTTTCTATTTCATGAGACAGAAATGTGCCTATTACAGCTTAAAAGTTTGCAATTCATGCTGCCATTTTTGTTTATGTGAAGAGTTGCTGATTTCTGATTATTTACTAGGAGCGTCTAAATGCTGCAACAGACTCTTTACCACCAGAAAGATTAAGAATCCATGAGCCAATTGTGACTTTGTGGTGAATTTATAACTAAAGCTTATGTTTATATTGCTCGTTGGAAACTAATCTTGGCAGGTTGAGGCTTCACTTTCATGGTACATTGACGGCAACATTTTGTGCTATTATACGCTGTCTAAAAGTGGTGCATATAGAAATATAAGAAATAATGAAAAAAGAAAAACACTAAAAAAGTGTTCATTTTCTTGCTTTCTTCTCCATCAAGTTATTATCATATCAGGAACTGAATCTGCTTTTTAAACATTCTGATGATTGTACAACTTGGCACAAACTAGATAATAAACAAAGTTAAGCACCCCTAATCCCACCGTCACCCAATACACATTATCAATCCTTCCATCATCTATATTATCCGGTAGCCAATATGTAACTTTTCGAACAAGACCAATCAGAGCTGTGTTCTGTCAAAAAATAGCAACCAGACCTGCTTAATGAAGGCTGGAACAGAGCAATAAAGTTGAGCAAAGAAAAAATAGAAAAGTTCAGAGGAAGAGAGATGCATATATCAGAAGACTTAACCTTCTTGTACTAATACTTCATTGACCAGGACTGAAATTTAAATACAACGTAAACTAATCATTACAAGATTTGCTAACAACCACAAGTAAACTAAAAGGTAACAGAAATAGCACATATCAAAGAGGTGCTTTACAAAAAATACGAGTAATTAACAGGCAACAATATCAGACAAAAAAACTTACATCATGCTTGCTTACAAAACACTTTTCATAATTTTTTTATCTGATCTTCAAGCAAAATCTCACAAATCTTAACACTCCTCCTTGAGGTTTGACTTGGAAATCCCAAGTTTCAACTTTAGAAATTCCAGCCTTGTTTTAGATAAGGCTTTTGTCATTATATTAGCTAATTGCAATTCAGAAGAGCAATGGACCAGCTTTACTTCCAAATTCTTCTCAACTTCTCTAATTGAATGGAACTTCACATCAATATGTTTATTCCTTCTATGTTGAACTGGATTTTCAGCTATGGCAATGGCTGATTTGTCATCACAATAAAGCTCAGTTGGTGAGCTTTGAATCATTCCTAGGTCTGCAAGCAATTTCCTTAACCATATGCTGCTGCAACTGAAATATACTCAGCTTCTATAGTGGACTGAGCAACAACCTCTTGCTTCTTGGCACTCTAGCAAATTGTACCAGTTCCAAGTGAAAAAATATAGCCAGATGTACTCTTCATGTCATCAGCACACCCAGCCCAGTCACTATCAGCAAATGCCATTAAATTTACATCACCAGACCTTAAATACCATATGCCTTCATTTATTGTGCCGTTCACATACTTCAGCACCCTTTTAGCCAATCCCAAATGCACGTGACTTAGAAGACTCATGTACCTCGACAACAAACTCGCAACAAACATTAAATCTAGTCTGGCAGCTGTTAAATACAACAAACTTCCCACTAAGCTTCTGTAAGTTGAAAGTTCTTCAAGCTTTTCACCATCATTCTTTGACACCTTCTCATTTTGAGCTAGTGTGGTGGCAACTTCTTTACAAGATTCCAACTTGAATTTTCTGAGAACATCAATGGCATACTTCTTTTGAGAAATGAAGATACCAGCTGAACATTGATGAATCTCCATTCCTGGAAAATAATTCATTAAACCAAGGTCAGACATCTCAAATTCACTGTCCATTTGCTTCTTGAATTGAGACACAACCTACTCTTTGCTACCAATAACCAAAAGATCATCAACATATAGTGAAACCACCAGCTGCGCTTCAAATACAAAATAGCCTTACTATCACTCCTCCTGAATCCATTTTGAATCAAGTGAGTGTCAATCCTGCTGTACCAGGCCCTAGGTGCTTGCTTCAACCCATATAGAGCTTTGATCAACTTATAAACCTTATTTTCAT
>CATIWO010261954.1:0-10787 GCA_949673435.1 Macaranga tanarius | reverse complement strand
ATTTTAATGTAAATATAGATATCTCTCTTATTCTCTCAATTGTGAGGGCATAAAAAAGTGAGATTTGAAGGGATAACTAATCGTCTAATCCCTCATTATCCTTTGTTTTAAAAATATTTTAATGTAAATATAGATATCTCTCTTATTCTCTCAATTGTGAGGGCATAAAAAAGTGAGATTTGAAGGGATAACTAATCGTCTAATCCCTCATTATCCTTTGTTTTTCAAGTCATTAAATTCTCAAACAAATGTCATATCCCAGGGAGTTATCATTTCCTATCCCTCCTTGTGTTACCATCCAATTAGATGTTAGTCTTCACAGAATAGAGGAGTCAGGTGGCTGTCTAACGGAAGGGATATAACGATGGCACTCTGTGACATATTCATTCTCTTCTATTATCTTGAAAAGTTGGAAATAAGAATTTCATGAACTAAAATCTAAACTTTTTAATCCCCCAGACCACCTGCCACACCCTTCCCTGTCTTACCCTAGTAATTCTTAGTTTTGGGAGTGCGCACCATAAATAAAATTCATTCATGGTGGAAATATCAACATTTTGGTCCTAGAATTTCATGAATCCGATAATAGATCTTTGTAAAAATTACTCTTCTTAAAAAAAGAAATATAATAACCACAATTAAATATTGAGCCCTTTGTTTCCTTGCACAATTATGGTCTATATGATTTGCAACATCCTATTCTAAAGGGCGCAAGTCATGATTTATTCTGCAGACTGTACATCTCATCTGACAAGTAGAAAGAACCAAACATAAACCATCATAGGTTCCCACAATTAGCTTAATGCAACAAAAGCCTGAACATATCCAGCTTATTAATGAATGGTTAAACTTATTTAAGGAGAAAAAATCTATGAGAAATTAATCTCATTTATTCAACCACTTGCAAATGAAGCTTGCTGCTTGGTATTCTGTGTACTGTACAGAATTTAATTAATTTCCACAAGGCTTTATATGTTAAGGACAAAGATGAATTGTATTTAGTATTTACCATAAAATTATCATGCTGACACTTTGTGCTTTTAAAGATAACAAGCAATGTAAAAAAGACAAGGGAAGGCTTTATAGTTCATACAATTTCAAGGGATAGAACACTGAATTAGCTTTATATTTAGTTTACAAATAGAATAACTGCAGTATTGCATGGGCTTCTGATAAATTTATTTGTTTCAGATAGGGTGCACGTACCAAACAAAGGCAGCAGCTGAATAACACAAGAAAATTAATACATTACAAAGAACTTACCACTGATATATATGGTTATTTGCTTCCAAAATCATCATAACTCACGCCTTCTGATATAGTGTCCAACCTTTTGTTGTCACCTGCACTTCCAAGGCACCAAATTCAATTAGCTTCATATTGCAATGTAGGACACATTACAAAAATGGCTAAAGGAATAACCTTGGTGTTCTTTTTCACGAGAATCTAGGAAGTTATCATTATCTGATGCAAGGAAGGGTGATCTGGGATAGTTCTCCAAAATATCTGGATTAACAACAAATTATATGTCAATAAAAATGCAGTTGTCATCCAGCAGCCAGATAGTAGTCCATACAAATGCATGCATTTAAGAGAGACTGAAACTTCGAAGGAAGATACCTGAACTCTGAGCAAAATCAGCTGTCAAATCAGAGAGACTGAAACTTCGAGGAATCTGATTCAAAAATCCATAGGAAGAAGTGTCTGCTTCCAGAATTGGTTCATTCAAAGCTTGTGAATTGGACTCTACGCTACTGAAAGATGCAACAGATGCATCTGCAAGTGATGGGCGAGCTTCCAGGACATTGCTGTCAGCACCGAACATATAAGAAGTGCCTGAATAACCAGCCTCAGATTTTATCATTCCCCCATTTAATCCTTGTATCAAAGCCATGTTCGAGCTCTGTGTTGAAAGCATGTTTTGGGGGGCATCAATTCTATTGGCATGAGCAGACATTTCAATAGTGTGCATACTTGAGTGTAGTGATGATCCACCATTCGTGAATGCATTAGTCATAGTGGAACCAAAAGGATGATGCAAATTCTCTGGCTTCAAAGCTGATCCAGTGTTATCAGGGGCATAGCATTGGTGCACTGCTGGGAAAGTAAAATCAGTTATCTTGACAGGTTTAGAACAACATAACATGCTATATTGTAAAACAATCCATTGAACGTAAAAGTCCTTGATTTGATTAACAGACTTGAAATGCACAATTCAATTTGCCAGAGCCATACAGATGACAGAGTTTCAGCAATCAATACTGTGTGATGGAAAACATTTTCTTTCTATTCAACTCATGTATAAATGTAAAGCTAGCATATGGGAAAAAAAAAAAAAAAAAAAACAAACAACAACAACTCAAATTTTAAAGGAAACCATATTGCCTACAGCATTATGCATGATAAAGAAGGAAATGGATAAATTACTAAAACCTCCCTGGGATTTAGAGATATTAACACTTGCATCTCTATTTTTTAAAAATGACTTAAAGTGCATATTTAGTTCTGTGAATAAAGGGACCCTTCTTTTTATCTTTCAGTACAAGTTCAGTTGGTAAAAATGTGGTTTTCCAGTCAACAGCTGAAATTGAAGTTTTATGCTGACCTCTCCTTATAAGTCAACATATTGAATTCATATATTCTCATTGGTTTTCTCTATCTTGAACCTGACACCCCTACCCAAAACATTTTTCCTCACTTTGCCAAAAAGAGACGCAAACACACTACAGAAGAATTATCTTTACTTAAAAATATTCATGGAGCTCCCCCCAAGGAACTACAAACTTCGAAGCCTTTGAAAAAAAGGTACTCTTTTTTGCATGAAACTGTGACTAAACTCAAACCTTTAAAAGTGTTTTAATACAAAAAGCTACATATGCTCAAACTTTCAATATAAAAATAACAGTCTTTTACGTTTGAAATCATAAGTTGTTTAGGTTATCATTAGCTCTTTTTTCATCCACCCCAAAAAAAAAAAAAAAAAATTTCTATGGAAAAAATTGAGCTTTTTTATTTAGGGGTTAATTACTATTTGCTTCCTTTGTTTAACCATATTATACTACCCGCCCCATAACATATAAAAATTATATTTTTTCAGCTTCTTTTTCTAACATTGAACTTTTTAACCCCTTTTATTAGTATTTTCGTTAAAATTACCATTACTTGACTGCAAAATACAACTATACCCTTCAATAAAATATAAAATCTTTAGAAATAATTACTACTCTCCCCCTCTATATTATCATCTCACACTACTTACCCCTTAAAATTCAAAAATTATACTTGTTTAATCTTTTTTTTACATATTATAATTTTCCCCCCTATTGCCAATTTTTTTATTAAAATTATTATGAATAACTACAAATGACTAAATTTACCTTCAATGAAAAAGTGATTCAATCATGAAATAGAAAAAATAATTAAGTAATTCAATTCATAAACTCAGTAATTGAAACTAATAATTCAAAAAAAAAAAAAACAGTTAAAAGTTAAAAAGAGAATTTACTTAATTCAATTTTTTTTTTTTGCAACACAATTTTTTGAAGTTTATATATAAGTAAAGATATTTTAAGATTAAGTATAATCAATTAATATTTGATTGAAATTTTAACTAAATTAAAGTTTTTGATTGACATTTTGACTACATTAAAGTTAATGATAGGTTTTTATACTCAGTTGCAGGGTGTAATTGTTATTTCATAGTCAACTAACAATAAATTTAACACAAATATTGACAAAAAAAAAAACGAAGTAAAAAAAAGAAATAGTTTTAAATATTTAAGGGGGCAAATTGTAATTATTCTCTACATTGAAGGTTATTTTAGTCATCTTCTATTAGTTAATAGTAATTTTAACAAATAGCTTGATAGAAAGGGTAAGTACTATAATAGTGCAAAAAAGAACAACGAAAAAAATACAAAATTTTAAATGTCAAGAGGCAAGTAATATAATATGGTAAAACAGAAGGGCAAATAGTAATTACCCTTTATTTATGAACAAATTACATTTTTCTCTCTGTGGTTTGACACAATTTACACTTTCCTTCCTTTTGTTGGAAAATTAATTTTTTTATCCCTCAGTTTTAATACCATTAACATTATAGTCATTCCATTAAGTTTCATTTTTTTTTTTTTTTTGAAATGTAAGTTTCATGCTAGTATCATAGTAAATAAAACATTTTCATCCTTCAACTTTATAAAAAAAACACTTTAATCCCTGTATTTTAATAAGATAAAATCAGTGTAATCCTTTATTTTTAAAATTAAAACTACAATAACAATTGAACTTTTAGCACTTACACACTATCTCTATCAACTTCTTAAAATAAAAAAAAAATTAAGTTATAATTTTGACAAATTCATTAATTTTCATCAATTTTATTTTATACTCACTTTTTTATACTAGATTTCATAAGTTTTTCTTTTCTTTATGTTATTTATTCATATATATTATTTTAATTTTAGATAAATACGGCCTCAAAAGGAAGAAAAATTGATGAAATTAAGTATAAAAAATGAATATAAAATGAAATTGATAAAAATTGATAAACTTATCATATAATGTATTGATAAAAATATGTATAATTATTGAAAATCTAGTTAATATTAAATTTTTTAAATTTTAAATTTAAAATAATTTAAAAAATTGAAAAAATTAAAATATATTGTCTTATTAAAACTGAGACTAAATTGTTTTATCTTCATAAATAGAAGGAATTAAATTGGTGACTTTTAGTTGCAGGCTGGGCTTACGGATACTAAGGTTTCAATTCAATGGTGGTTGTGGAGTAATGGTGGTTGATTCAACCACATGATTTTAAGGCACAGAATCGTGGAAATACAAGTAGCTAGCATTTGAGATTTTTATGGTTAAACTAATTAATTCTGTTCATATACAAATAAGAGACAGTTTTGCATTTCTTACCTGAAAAAAAAAAAAGAAAAATTTCTGGTTTTCAGACTGGAAAGACATAAACATTATGTCATCCACATTATTAATTTACTTTTAAAAGGGATATATGTGTTGATTTCACTGAACCTCATAATGGTTTCAATAATTCACTCAAAGAAAACTTTATAATACATTAATTTAACAAATAAATACAGTTTTAGTTGTTTCTTTCTTACAAAGGCATACAAAAGATTTCCTCCATACAGACAACAAGCATACCAAGAACTCCAACTTCCCATAGATCCCATCATTCCACCCTACCTTGAAGTGGAGAAATGGCCCCAACAATCATTTCCAAAATCAAAATATTAAATTGCAATTTGAAAATTTCACGGTTACTGATGTGTTCAATTAATTACAACCATACATGTTAAATCAAGCTTGGATCTTGGCACAAAACCAGAAGTTGATGAGACAACAAGAACGGCGAAAGAAGGGTAACATAAGTACTAAGCCAAATCAAAATAAACCAAGTATATTTTATCTGGTACCAAACAACGAGATACAAATAATTTCTATAAGTAACAAAAAAACCAGCCATCTTGAGTGATTATTTTGTGAGAAAAGAACTAATGAGGAAGTTCATTAACACATCTTCAACACAGAGTAAACAAGCACGTCTTTTCTTTTTTAATCTCCAGCTGAAACTTTTTGTTTTCATCTTCTTTCCACCCAAACATTTAAGTATACAGCAAAAGCATTTTCCAATTCAAACATTTTTAATAATACCAAATCAATGCAATTGATCTTAATTCAAAACTAGCTGGGATTAACAATATGGATACTTTTCCTCCATTCCACCTAGTTTAAAGCGAGCTTCATCTCAGAAAATTTTAAATTATATTCATATTCACTGCTCTCCCCCTATATAATCCTAGGTTTACTCTTCACTTTCTGTTTTCTCCTGCAGTTTCAATATGCCAAACCTTCCATAATAGAGCATGTCTTGGTCTATGATGGACATGCAAAAAAATTTATAAAGAAAATCAAAGCATAAGGACACCCTAATTCCACTTACACAAAGCATTATCATCATCATAGCATCAAAGATTAAATATGTCATAGTACAGAAAGATGAAAAGCAGTCTTACTTTGTGGGATATGAGTACCATTAGAAGTAGGCATTGAAGCAACTCCAGCAGGATTTATTTGATGCATCAATCGCACCTGTTGCTCCAGCAGCTTATTGAATTCTATTATTTGGTGCTTCACTGTTAGCCTCAAATAATACGCCTTGAAAAATTCCCGATTTTCTTCTTCAAGCTTTTGCCAAACTACAAGAAAAAGGTACACTCTATCAATAAAATGAGATCTTATGACTTGAAATTGTACCTTATGCACTACAAAAACAGTTATACTAAGTGAGAAAAAGAACAGGGTGGGGTTGGGGAGGGTGGATTTACAGGTTTATTTTTGCAGTAGCAAAGACCAAACCTACATTTAGAATGAAAGATGGGTTCAATTCAATTACATATTTCTAATAATTCCCACAATTTAAGTTTTATAAATCAACAAGTTGCTAATTTGCTACACATCATTGCGATAAGATGGAAGAGTTACTTTAAGCAGTAGTAGAGCCACATTATCTGTGAAGAAAAGCCCCATTTTTTTGTTTTAAATTGGCTACCTTGATTTTTTACTTTTTGGCTCCTTTCTCATGTGACATAAACTTTGGCACCCCAAAGTCTTATCTTTTCTTCTTTTTTTTTTTTCATCTTTCATTCACAATTGATCCTCTAGCCCCTCATGTGATTTCAAATTTCAACCTCCCAATTTTTTTTAATTATTTTACATGTAACTATACCTTTTGGCCCCTACCTCATTTGAAGAGATTTTATGACAAAGAAAATGGAATTTTTCTATAGAGTTGATAAAAAGAAAATCAATAGTTACCAAGTTCAGTGAAACCCGGCTCTATCTTTGCTTGAGCCAACAGTGTTTCCACAACTTCCCTCTGGTTCATGTATAATTGAAGACAGCGTTCTATGAGATTTTGCACCTGGAATCAGGTGAAAAAAAAATGAAGATGGCATACTACATGAAGCAAAGCTTATAAGAGCCTACATTAAAGGGGAAAGCAAAAAAAAAAAAAAAATCCAGTGCTTCCTGCCTTTTGCCCTCTTTACTTGCTAAACAAAGGGGCCTAAATGGTAAAGAATTTCTATGAACTAGAGATGGTATTGATAGCATAGAACAAACTGAGCCACAAATTCTCTCTTTTCCTTCATTTAATGTTATTTTTCCTAGAGGAATTAATGTCAAGTGACTCGCCCTGGAAACAATTGTTGAGTTCCAAAGTAATCTACTAGTTGATATTTATAGCAGAAAGTTATGAGGCTCCAGACTATGATATTTATACAAGTGAGATGGTGATATGCACTTGACAACAGCAATTGTAGAAGGCATAAAAAAAAGCTAGGTGCTCACTTATAAAAGCAGATTAATTGTGAACAAATAAATGTTGGACTTAAAGCAGTCACCCCTAACAACATCAAGGACCTGTAGAAAGAAATATTTAAATGTCAAGGTGATTTACCCACTTGCTCTTATTTGATAAAAATCCACTTCAACCAAAACACTCGAGCATCTTCTCACATTTAGATGCCTAATCATTCATTAATGGGATAAGTCAATGAACTAGACTAATGGAATGCCTAAGATCAACCAACCCATTTTTCTTTTTTTAGATTTGTGCTGAACTCAACCCTATTAAGCTTTAAAATAAGGCCCAAATCTGACTGAAATTGTTTTTGAACTTCAAACAAAGTTCAAGCCAGCCATCATCAACCCTGGACAAAAGAATTAAGGAAAAAGGAAAAGAGGGAATTTACACTAATACTTTCCGAGTATTATCCCATTTCTGACCTCCAAAATCGATCAAATTGTACGAATGATGATGCAGCACTATTTCCCCATTTTACCTTAGAAGCACCTCAGAAAATTACAATAAGAGATAATAAAGGCGCTCAAGAAGGCCATTAGTACCTATAGTACCTAAAATATGTATGCATACAGATTTGGAACACCTAAAACTGCTTAAAATTAACAAAGACACGTGAAGGTTGGAAGATCATCCATCTAGTCAGTCTTTCCTGTCTTCTGCTATGCTTTTCTTATACAGTAGCAAAAGCTTCCCCACTGAGCACAAAATAACTCTACTGCCGAAGTGAAACCGCAACAATGACAAGTTCACATGTGAACAAGCACTGACAGTTCATCAGCTATAAAAATTATGGCATTCCATCAATTATAAAAGTTCTCACAGCTTACCACTTGTATATCTTTGGTTGAGACCCTTCTTGCTGGTTCACTTGACATCTCTTGAGATTCCAACAAAATGTTTAAAAAAGATGCAATCAACTTCAAACACTCCAGCTAGAGGCAATAAAATGCACACAGCAAAATCTCATATCCAAGGAAAAAAAATTTGACCTGAAGCAAGAATAAATGAGAGAAATATAAGAATTAGGTCTACAATTAAATATAGCTAGTAAAAAATTCTGAAAAAAAAAATTACATTAAAATGATCTGCATTAAATATGCAGAAAAGACAGATTATTCATTTAATGTGTCACCCATGATT
Source organism: Macaranga tanarius (assembly GCA_949673435.1). NCBI lineage: Eukaryota > Viridiplantae > Streptophyta > Magnoliopsida > Malpighiales > Euphorbiaceae > Macaranga > Macaranga tanarius. Next base: position 2,254 of record CATIWO010261954.1, on the reverse strand, counting down.
GCTCACACTAGCAGAGGATTAGTAGTCAGTTAGTCACAACTAGAATTAATATTAGCGTCCAGGGTAAATGCTCCTCCCTGAGACCTCTAGAGAGACAATATGACTTCAGTTTAATTTCCAACATATAACAAACCTCCACCAGAAGAGTCTGCAGTAAATTCATCATACAAGCAAGCACCCTACCTTTCTACTCTTTGAGCAAACTAGTTTCCTCATTTATATACTTCAACACCCCACATCATCCCAAAACACAAATTAAACTTCATGCAAATCATATAATGAGCAAAAGAAAAGCCAAACTCACTGTAGTCAATCCCTCTCCCCACTCTAACCTTAATTTCCATTCAACAGAATAACTACCCATATTACAAACTAGCCATAAAAAGAGACAAAAATGAAATTAAAAAACCCAACCCATTTTCAATGAAAGCACTTTCATCTATCAATCAATATCAAATGCATATCTATACTAGAGCCAGAAAACTGCAAATTGTAATTAAAACTAATAACTTATTGGTATCAAAGGAAAAAAAAAGGACCATTAAAAATTTTCAAAATCAAATAGCAGAAATTAATGAAACCCTAACTGCACCATAATCAAAACCCACTAAAAACTGAAAACTATAGCGTGAAATTCAATTGAAAACAGTTCACAACCAATACTGAATTCTCCAAGATCCCAACTGTACTACTCAATTTTACTTTACAGATAAAAATTAAAGAATCCCCACATGAAATAAAATAAAATAAAAATCACAACCACTCAGCTCAAACCCATTTAACCTAAATTTTAAACAGGTTTCCTCCATAATCACACAATTTTCCTGCCAAATCAATACCAAGATTCCCCACAAAACCACATAAAATACTACTGAGAGATCAATATACAGATAACTATATCAATTCATAATTTACATTAAATAGAATGTAAATTAACGAAAGATAATCGGATAATTTTAGGTTTCGGTTGATCTTTACCTTAATTTTTTTCTTTTTCAACTGCGATTGAGATTTGAGAGGGTGATGTTATCTTGGATCCAAGAATTATATTATATTAGAGATTTATCTCTTTGTAGTGGAAATATATATAATCATGTTGTTTGTTTAATATATTTAAGAGCAATAGAATGATATTGTGAAATATTTATTGTTTGAGCGTGACGCGTCAGAATCTTGCCACGTGGAATCGTGGAGAATATTTGAGACCCACCTAAGAGGATCAGGTGGTGGTGATTGATTGGGACTTTTCTTTTTACGGCAAAAGTACAAAAAAAACCCATAAACTTTTTCGTGAAAAGCAAAAAACCACTAAACTAAAACAAAGTATATAAAAGCCCATAAATTCTTAAAATTGGTTCAAATAAACCCTTTTTTAACTTTTAGTTAACAGATGTTACTATTTTAATTTTTTAGACTATAAAAGGTATAAAAAAGTCTTTAATCTTTAATTTTAGTACAATTAAATCCTAAATATTTTTAAAATTTAAAATATTTATTTATCTTTTATTAATTAACGTTTTGTTTTTAAAATTTATTTTACAGTGCACAATTATTTTTTAAAAATTAGTTATTTTACAAAAAAATTAATTTATTCTTGACAATTATTTATTCTAAAGCTTATATTACTTATTTTCTTAAAAATAATTTTTAAGCATAAAAATTATTGGCAAAATTTATTTAAAAGTGTAAAAATTATCATTAAAAAAACTATAGACATAAATTATTCTAAACCATATATTTTTATTTTTAAAAAATAATTTGAGTGTAAAAATTTTGATTCTTATTAAAAATTATTTAAAAATGTAAAAATTATAATTAAAAAATTATTGATTTAAATTATTCTAAAACTATATATTTTTATCATTAAAAATTAATTTAAGTATAAAAATTTTGATTCTTATAAAAAATTTTATGATTCTAAAATTTTATTATTTAAATTCTGATGTTGTTTAAAATATTAACAATTGAAGCTCATGAAATTTAAAGAATAAAATTTTAAAATCATAAATATAAATATAAAATTTTTTATCTATTATTATTATTATATTTATATTTATATAATTTAAATAATAAATAATAAAATTATTATTATTTATTTTTTCAAAACAGGAAGTATACTTTGTCAAATTATAAAATTTTAGAATCATAAAATTTTTTATAAGAATCAAAATTTTTATACTTAAATTATTTTTTAATGATAAAAATATATAGTTTAGAATAATTTAGATCAATAATTTTTTAATGATAATTTTTA
>CATIWO010261729.1:0-11586 GCA_949673435.1 Macaranga tanarius | reverse complement strand
TCTTCTAATTCTGATTCTGTATTTAGCTCATCAGATGCCCCATAGTCTGACTCAACCTCAGTGGCATTAAACCTGACAGTAGCATCAACCCCACCAGAATTTATCCTCCTCCCACCTTTCCTAGGTCTCCCACCCATCCTTCTTGAACATAAATCATCTACACCTGTACCATCTGCCTGACAGTCAGCCTCTGCGTGCCTTTCACCAGCCTGGCCCTCAGCCTCTGCATGCCTTTTACCAGCCTGGCCCTCAGCCTTTGTCTGACTGTTATCTACTTGGCCCTCATTCTGCCACCCACTTGCTCCCTTTGATATTGGTTTAAGTTGTCTAGTCTCTATTAGCACAGAAATTAGATCCTCATCCCCATTTAATATATCATATTCAGGATCATAAAAATTATTTTGGTCATCATTATGAGGTTGGTCCAGGTCAGCTAATCCAATTTCTTGTTCACTAACTTCCTGCCTTGCATCATCAACATTCCTTTCACCAAATGATTCACCAACATCTGCAGCATCAACATTCCCTTCAATTTCATCATCAGGTATCACATCTACTCCCTTACCCTCTAAGTCAAGTTTTGCTGCATCATCATTGTTGAAGTACACATATCCTTCATTCTCTACAAAACAGTCAGCTTGTCCAACTTTGTTTACATCAGCTTGTCCAACTTGTCCAATTTCTCCAACATCACTGGCACTTAATGCCATTTTAAATATTTCTGTTGCTGTTTTGTATATATATAAACAAACACAATTACAGCATTGTCTTTTTCATACTTATTGGAAATTATTGGGGTTTTTCCAAAAAAGTGCTCAACTTTAACTATTGGAAATTATTTAATTCAAAGTGCTTACCTTTACCTCGCTTCGAAGGCGACATATTTGCATGTGGAACCCACCAGCAACTTCGTTGTAGCACTATCAGTGACCCACAACCAACCTAAGTGCATAACCTTTTTCTGTAATATGTTAAAAAACTCTTGTCAAATATAGATCTGCAATAAATTGCAATATACATCAACAAAAAAGACATTTTGTTTCACTTGCAAGGACGAACACTTACAAAAAAAATCAAATCCCTATACCCAGCCCACCATCGTCCGATCCGATGGAGATGAGGATGCGATGAAAAAAATTATGAAAAAGAGATATAAGTAAAAAAAGAAATATAAATGGAGCAAGAAAATCAATGGAAGAAAGTTGATTACTGAAAAGAAATGTAAAGGGAGCAAGAAAATTCATTGCTGGAGAGAAAAATGAAAAGAAAATGTTGTTTGAAATTAATTTTAGTTTCAAAAAATAATTTGCAGCTGTAGAACCTTCTACACAGAGATGAGAGGCCCAAGTTAGGTCTGATATGGCAGCTGACGTGGTGCCATGTGTCGCCAGGTTGGACTTCGATATGACATGGCAGATGATGATTGACCAGCTTGGCACTTTGTCAACACCTCAGCGTCCATGTCGGTTCCACGTCAGCATCGTCGGCCGGAAATCGGGGCTGGGTACTGTCTTTGAAATGTAACAAAAGGTTGGGGAGTTTGTGGTTATGTTTTAAAAGTTGGGTACCATGATGGTAGCTCGACCAAAACCTGAGTACCGTGCGTGAAAATTACCCAATATAGCCAAACCAATTAATATTGGATGACTCATATTAATTTATTAAATCTTAAAAAGATTTAGACAAAATACATATTAATTAGGAAGTTATTAGTTTATTTTTAAATAAGTTGTAATTTTTAAAAAATAATTTTTTTATCGAAAAAAAATAATTTAGAATAAATAAAAAAGGACCGTATAATTTTGACACAAAAAGAGTACAATTTTGCTTCAAAATCTTTTACATGATTTGGCCCAAAGTTGTTAGAATGTTTAGTTTAAAACTGGCCCATGTGCGTCTCGAACCTGCCACAAATGGTTCTCAAATGGATAGCCCATTTAAAGATAAGGAATAGCATACAGCTGCAGAACAGAGGAACTATCTATCCATCTATTATCAACAATTCAACACTAAAGAGAAGATGAATAATATAACAGCAAGCGAAATTGCAGGACTTGGAGTAGGGTCTTTACTGCTATGTTGTGCCATTGCTGCTCCAAAGATTGACTCTTTTATCTCTGCTTCACAAAGAAGGTGATAAAGATGCAATCTTTACACTTCCTCTCCTCACTTAACTCTGCTTCTCTTTCTGGGTTCTTGTCATTGTTCCATTTTGCACTTATTTGAGTTTAAATATTTCTGTGAAATTATTGTTAGTTCAAGGTATTGACAACAGGATTTAGCTGTTTAGCTTGAATATGAGCTTTATGTGAAAGTGATTAGTGTTTTTTGATAAAAGGAAATTTAATGGATGATTTATAATTGTGGGCTTCTAATTGTTATAATTGGATGTAATAGTTCCCATTTTCTTAATTTTCATGTTTTGCCAATTTGAGCTTTTGAGTGAACTTCTTGCGAATTTGAATTGATGAACAGTTGAAAATAATTCCAGTTCCTGTGGAGTGGGAGCATCATGGAGTGTATTAGTTTCTACCCTTTTGGTCAAATATTTTCTAGATTGATAAATGAACTAGATAAACTTGAGGTTTTAGCTATTGCAAGCATGGTTTAGTTGTCTTTTCGGAAGAGATTTTGAGGTGAAATCAAGTTCTAGCAAGGTTTTTTTTTTCCTGATCTCAATTTGTGGTCTTGCACAGATAGCATAATTTATCTGCTTGTGCACGTGTTATAATTCAGCACTATTAGGCATCTTGGTTATCAGATTTAACTACTGTTTACAATTCTTAGTACTATGTCCACTTGTTGATGGGATAAAGATGATTTAAATGTGAAAAACTTTGAGTTGAAGATCCTTCTTGTGGTTGATTTATGAAAAGCACTAATTTACGTTCTCTTTCAGTTGGATGAGAAATATATGCTTTCATATAATGCTGCATACATGATTTGAACTGTGAAAAAATGATGTTAGCACGTCATTTTGACAGTTGCAGAATCAGAATCAACAGGATGTGTGAGGTCAACTATATCCAATCACTCGCAAAATATGAAGCTATCTACATCTCGTTTACGAACAGTTTAGTCTTTTGACTAATAATCCAAATGGCAGAACTGAATCAGATAGGACTCAAACAAGCAAAATGGATAAAAACCTTCAGGAATCCTATCCACTTGTACTTTTCAGCTGCATAAGTCAACACACATATAAGCAATGCATGTACACATAAAGGCATTCAAAAGGGTCAGGCCTAGATATAATAAAGGTTTATAAAATTTCTGTAGTCTGGTTGTTGTTTAGATGCTTGTAGCTTAGCCTGAGCATTTACAATTTTGTGTCGAGACTTGAGATAGGTGGGATTCCCTTGATTCTGTTCAATTAATTTTAAACAGATAGTTCAAACCATCATAGGAAATGAATATGCTTGTGCAGAGCTAATATGAATATTTGTTAGTAACATGTGTTCTAATGCAATTCTGTTTTGATCTGCTGTATCTATAACTTCTTGAACCTGCAGCTCTCTGGGGATGTGCAAGACGTGCGGTGATGTAAGGATGGTAGCATGCACAAAATGCAAAGGAATCGGAATGGTTAAGGCAGATGGACCATTGAGTTTCAACATGATGGATGATTTGTATCAGTCTCTTGGTGGTGAATCAAAAGTGAAAACCTTTAGATGTACTAAATGTCAAGCTCAAGGTCGCTTCTCCTGCCCTGAGTGCTCTAAATTATGATCAGTTAAATTCTCTGTGGATCTTGAAAGCAATAGCTGGCTTGTATTTATTAGAAAACTTGGTTATATACTTGTATTTAAGCCTTCCTATTAAAAAAACAATAGCTGCATCCTTCTTATGAAAGATGGATCTTTTGTAATAATCTTCTACATTAACTGTGTCAAAAATGCTGATTACAATTGTGAGAAAATTTACTAGGCAAGTAATTTCGTGAGAATCTATGTTTATTTCAGACAGCACAGAAATCATGTCATTCAACATCTATATATATATATACTTTTTTTTTTCCTGAGATGGGCTCCCTCGGCATTCCTCCTGTTAGTATGTTAGTGTTAGTTTTTGCAAAGGCTAGGGATTGAACCACTGACCTCTAAGATGGGGCTTGGTGCCAAACAAATTGTTGTTTCTAAATTCTCATGGAATACCAAATTTGTCATTTTTGTTACATCTTCTTTTTGTGCTTATGTCTCAAGCTAGTTATCCTTCTGCTACCCTCCGTTATAGATGGTATGTGTCCAAAAACTGAGCTGCTACTGCCTGGCTACATGTGATACAAGGAATCAAACTCTATTGTATATCTTTATAGAAGATGCTATAATTTGACATCTATCAGGATTCAGGAAATAAGAATATAGATGATAACAAGTTGAAAAAAAAAATAAAAGGGTTTAAAGTAGAGATCAATCAGTAGCCTTTCTTGGAGAATTCCTTAGACCAACTCAACAGGAAGTAGCTAGAAGACTTGAAAGCAAGAAGCATCTTTGAAAAACTTTTCTGGTTGGTAATGGCAGGAACTATGAAGCTGCAGCTGGTTAGAATAGGATGGCATCTATCTTGGTAAAGATACTAGAGGTTGTCTCAGCTGATCAAGTCATGTAGACAAAGCACAGATTCATGATTCTGAGCTTCATGAGCTTTCAAATCTGTCCCATGCTTATATTTATTGCAGCTCTTTAGACTTTATAATAATAGCATATAGTAAATAAAGAATGGTTGTTGTTGTAAACTTGAAATTTCTGTTTCCAATCAATGCCTACCAAATTTGAGCTCATTAGACTTGGTAACCTAATTGTTTCTTTTGTTTTTGTTTTATTATTATTATTATTATTAAGATAGGATACAAATATATTATTTCAAATTCAACAAACAAATGGGAGATCTGTGTCGGTCTTGTGATCTTGTTGATATCAAACTGAATTAATAAGAGTTTAATGAATTCTGAATATCAGTGGCTTTAAATTTTTTAAAAAAAAAATCAACAAATTAAATAGTATATCCAATAATATTGCATATTAAATTTAAAACCTTTTATATTTTAAAGTGTCAATCTCATCATTATATTGACCAGCTAAAATAGTTTGAAGCTATATATTCCATTTTGCTAATAATCTACAATATAATTAATTATGAGTCTTATTTTGAATCTAAATGTTTCTTTTGTTGCTTAAGTTTAATTTTTTAAAGTACTATTCTTGGTTTGACTTTAGGATCATGAGCAACCCTAATATAAGTTTAGTTGTTATTTGCTAAGTAAGTTTTCTGATACTATTGATTTGAGTTTAAATTCTAATTAAATTGGATTAATTTGCGTGGAGAAACAAATTTAGAAGTACGTGAACTAATAAAGAATTTGACAAAATTCGCCAATGTTGATTCTCATGTTTAAGTTGAATTAGTAAAGCCAATGTTTGCCACTACTTGTGGATTGTGAAATGTGAAATGAGGTCTTTTTCTAAAGCTCTTTTGATATTGACAAATTGCAAAAAATTTCTTGCCAAAAGTGAAACAGCATTTTCTCTCTCTCTCTCTCTCTCTCTTTTTTATTCTTGATTTTCAACGTATATAAATAGTCTAGGTTTGACCAATTTTTAAAAAATTAAATTAATTTTTTATTTAAAATAAAATACAATATGATTCAACGTTATAAAATAATTTAAAGCTACAAATAAGTTATTGCTGATTTGTAATTTCACATAAGGTGCGATCTCCCGCGACATAAATTGTTTTGGTATTTCTATTCTATAATTTGTCTATTTATTAATTATGTTATTTAATAACTTTATTTAAATAAATATATTTTAGCTCAATAAAAAAATTAACACTGTGTTTGGAAAGGAGGAAAAAGGGGATGAAGAAAAATTTGAGAGGAAAATAAGTGAGAGAAAATGCTTTCACCTGTTTGGTTTGAAGAGAGAAAAGTGGGAGGGGAAGGAAAATATACATTATTTTCCTCTTCCCATTGTATCTCCAATTTTGAGAGAAAATGGAGAAAAAAGGAGGAAAATGATCTTTTTCATTTACATTGACAATTTTACCCTCAATTAACAATTTGTAATAAGTATTATTTTTTAATATATGAGCATAATAGTAAATATCTCATGCACCACTTCCTTTTTTTTTAATATTTTATCTTTCCAATAAAAAAGTACAACAATTTTTCTTCCTCCCTCTATTATTTTTCTTCAAATTCAAATCCAAGAGAAGAAAATGAAGAAAAAAAATAATATTATTTTTCTTCATATTTTTCTCCCTATTTTCTTTGCTCCATTTCCAAACACAGTGTAAGAGAATCATACATTCTAGGTGCAAACATGTAAAAAATATAAAATGGACTGAAATTAAACAACCCAATTATTGTACAGTAGCTTTTCTAAGCACGCTTCCGACAACTGTCAACCTATGCCCAAAGATATTCACTTGACGTATACTACCGCAGTCTTATCCTGACACGTGCATTATCTAGGGCTGGTTACTGTTCAGATACTACGCCGTAAGAGCCACTGTACGGATCGCATACTCGCTGCCTCACCTGGCACTGTTTAAACGAGCCTGTAAAAAAGCGACACGTAGTGACTGTGATGGTTCTACTATTTGACAGCTGACAGGTTTGCGAAGGTGGACTCAAATCTCTTTGGAAAGGTGCATATAGAGGGTCCGTTCTTATCTTGACACGTGTCCCATAACTAGGTTTTTTGCTTTATTTTTAGTGTAATTAATAAAGGATAATCTGACACTAATTATGTTATGGATAATCTGTTGATACCTTTTGTTATGAAAAGGAGAAATGGAAATATAATTTTATTATTTTGTTTCCGACCAAAAAATAATTACACAAAAGTAACATAAGCATATTTACAAGTTATTCTTTCTTTTCTCTCTAGATGCTTTTTCAAATAATTATTATTTTAACCACCCTCGATTATGTTTTAGATCAACGATAATTCTTTAATATTTCTACTATATTATTTTGTTTTTTATATATAATAAATATAAATTTTTAATTTGTTTATTTTTTTTTTAATTTTAAATTTTCCTTCATAGACTTTTTGCGTTTAATGGAATTTGATTTCTTCATCGTAAAAATTCTACCGCCTTTTTTACAATTAAACTCATTCAAATATCACATAGTCGATTTATGGCTAATTAAAGTCAATGAGTGGTGCGTACGAATCACTGATTTGCAAATTAAAAGAGTTCTGTCAACGCAATTGAAAATTAACGATAAAAAATTTCAAGATAATGGGACTTTATTTTAGTATTTCTTGATAACCTTATTTTAATTATCTTTTTATTAAGATGGACCTTTGGTTTTTCATGAATGAATGATTCATTTTTTTTCCCTAAAAAGACATATTTACATGTTAGTTTTAAAATCAATTTTAATTCAGAATCGGCCATTCCGATGTTATGAAAGTGTAAATTATAAATTAAATTAGTCTATTTAATGTAACTTTAATTTCAAACCGATTTTAATTTTTGGTTTAATACTAGTTCTTTTTCAATTTCCATTTAAATTCAAATTCAATCCAAATTTATGTTGGTGTCATTTTTTACTAATAGTATAATTTTAAAGTTTTTTGTAATGAATATATCTTATAAAATTAGTGTATTAATAATTATTAGTAAAATTCTAATGAATTTCTTTTAAAGAATTGAACCTATTGTTGGGCTGGTTACTTAGAGTCAGTAATTGATTGTCGAATTTCATTCTTAACTAAAAGAAAATCAACTCGAGGGTCACCATAGCAAAAAAAAAAAAAAAAAAAAAAAAAAAAAAAAATCTCAAAATTTATCAATAATAAAAAGATGTATAATGTCAAATTATAAAGGATGATTATCAATTTAAAAGACTAACTTATCGCCAATTTGAATTGCTAATTTCATTCCAATTTTTGTTTAAGTTCTAAAGTATAGGAACACATATGTATAATTCTAGAGATCCAATTTAATCTTGATTTCAAGCTCAATTTTATTGAATAATTTCATATTTTTAATTTTAAATTTGACCAATTCAATTTTAGTTTTTCTTTTAGAGAAAAAAATGAATCTTTCATTCATTGAAGATTAAGAGTATATCTTTATAAAAAAATAATAATAACAATAATATTAGTAGAATCAAGAAATACCAAAATAAAATCTCACTGAAGTTATAAAAATTTTGTCACTATTATTCAATCGTGTTGACAGAGCTCTTCCGATTTGCAACTCGGTGATCCGTACACTCCACTCAATGACTTTATTTAGCCATAAATCGACTCTATGGTCTTTGAATGAGCCCGATTACAGAAATACCATCAGAAAAATCATAACAAGAAGATATCCAAATTTCACAAGGGAAAACCATAAAAATCTCATTAAGAGCAAGAACTCCATTAAGGAAAATTCAATAATTTCAGTAAAAAAACCAATAGATATCTGATCTATATTTATTCAATGTAAAAATAAAATAAAGCAAATAAAATAAAAATAGAAAGGACCGCCGTCGATCGAAAAGATGATAGGCGGTGGCCAAGATGAAAATTTCGAAGATGTTAGAGTCGCAGCAAAAGTAATAGGCGCACACAAACAATACCAATAAAAGAAATAAATAGAGTAGACACAAGAATTTACGTGAAAAATACTAAAATGGGTAAAAACCATTGGCGGGGGAAGAGAGATTTTATTATGTATATAAAAGAGCGCACAAAAGAGTATTAGGGCGGCTAACAATGAAGAATAAACTAGATGCCTTAACCCTAAATTGATACAAAGCCTATTTACAGCTTAAATGGAGAGAAAATATGAGAAAAATAGATTCCTAGTCAAATTTGGATGACCTATACGCTACATGGGCGTGTTTCAGCCTGTATAACCTTCTGGAGTAAAAATAGGGTATAAACACGGCATGGAACATGCCCGTATTTTCGCTCGTGTATCTTTCTGTATAAATTGATAGATTCTAACATGGTCACCAATACACCCGTATTCCTTCCCGTATTCATAACACACTCTAAGATACGCTCCGTGTCTTAGGCCATATCTGCCTCTAATATGAAAAATACGACCAAAAGTGTCCAAAATACGAAGTTAATGAATCTTCTACAAACTTTCATGTCACAAACACAATAATCTCCACCTTGACATGAATTCTCAAGTATCAATTCAAAACCAAAAGATACTACACAACACAAACAACAACGTAAACTCCACCTCTTCCAACATGCCCTCACGGACACAACTTAATGAGAATGTGAAAGACCAACTAAGTCCAAGTAATGTACAAACTTGGATAAAAGAAGTGATTTAGTTAACATATCAGTGGAATTATCATGAATACTGACCTTCTCCACAACCACATCATCCTTTATAATAACTTTACGTACAAAGTGATAGCGAACATCAATGTGGTTAGCCTCTCATGGAACATTTGGTCTTTGGTAAGGTAAAATAGTACTCTGACTATTACAATATAATTTCATGAGCTTCAAATCATCATAAAGCTCCCCAAATAATTCCTTCAACCAAATGGCCTCTTTGACAGCTTCAGCAATGGCCATATACTCAGCCTCCGTGGTAGATAATGCAACTGAAGCTTACAATGTTGCCTTCTAACTAACAGCATAAATAGGGGTGAGCAAATGTCGGTTCAGTTTAAAAATGCCTAAAACCAAACTGAACTGAACCTATAACAATTCAGTTAGTTTTACCTAAAACCGAATTGAACATAACTAAATTTTTTTGGTTCAGTTCGGTTAGGTTATTTTTTCTTTTTTGACTTTCTTTTCAATTTTTTAATTTTAAAATTATTTTATTTATGTAATTTTACAATATTCTAATAAGATTTATAAGAAATATTAATGTTAATTTTTTATATTTATTATTTTTTTAAAAAATCAAATGAACCGATTCTCTAAAATATATTTAAATACGTTTTGTTAGAATTTTTTTGGTAATAAATAATTTTATTAAGAATTTTATATATTTAAAAACTAATATTATTAATAAAATTTAAAATATTAGTACTAAACCAATCAAACCGACCTATAAATATATATAAAATTTTAAATATACTATGAATTCGGTTCAGTTTAATAGATTTTTTACTTTAAAAACCAAACCGAATATTTCGGTTAGGTTCAAACAAAAATAACAAATTTTATCATGAAAACCAAACCTAACCAGTTAGGTTCAATTCGATTCGATTTTCAATTATTTTTGCTCACCCCTAAGTATAACTACCAATGCTAAATACATAACCAGTCAATGATCTACTTTTGTCAAGATCACCGGTGAAATCTGAATCCACATAGCCAACAACCCCATCTATACATTTTCTAAAATGTAAACACACTCCTAAAGAGCCACGCAGGTAGCGAAGGATCCATTGAACTACTTTCCAATGTTCTTTTCCTGGATTAGCCATGTATCTACTAACTGAACTCATGACATGCGACAAATCCGGATGTGTGCAAACTATAGCATACATAAGGGAACCAACCGTACTAGAGTAAGGGACTCGAGTCATAAACTCGATCTTATCATCTGATTGTGGACACAACAAAGCTGAAAGCTTAAAATGTAAAGCTAATAGAGTACTTACAGGTTTACAATTGTATATATTAAAGCTTCATAAAACCTTCTCAATGTACCCCTTATGACTAAGATACAACGAGCCAGCCTTTCTATCTCTTATAATTTCTATGCCAATGATCTTTCTTGCTTCACCCAAATCCTTCATCTCAAATTTAGCACTTAACTGAGCTTTGACCTTCCCAATTTCTTCTTTTATCTCCAGCTGTAATCAACATAGAAAAGAAGATACATAAAAGACCAATCACGGTTCTTCTTGAAATAGACACAGCTGTCATAGTTCCAACGCCTAAACCCGTGTGTAGTCATGATGTAACATCCATGTCCTAGAACCGGATTACTGTTCATTAATAACAATTAAGAATGTTATTACTGTAGTTAAATTTATTTGATGATTGAAGTTAATTGTTAATTGTTTGAATAAGTGATTTGGAGTCAATTAGTATTATGTGGAGATGTATTATATTATCATTTAGGTTGATGTTATTTTGAGGAATGTAGTTTAGTATTTTGAATAGAATAAGAAGGATGAAAGTGAAAAGAAAAGAAATGGGCTAAAGTGAAATAATTAGAAGTGAGAGAATTGAGAAAGAAAGAAAGAAAAGACTAAGGATTAAAGAGGTAAAAAGGAGAGTTGTTAGAGATGATGAATAGTGGAAAGTAAGGTGAAGGAAGAAAATAAGGGGGAAGAGAAGAAGAAGTAGTCGGCAGAAGCAAAAGAAGGAAGAAAGAGGAAGAGAAAGAAAGTGTTCTGAAGACCTAACATCTGAATCAAGCAAGAACATACGGGAATCCACGGGATAAAACAGTGAGTGGCTTTGTGTTTTTATGGTTTTGGTTTAAGTTAATTTTTTAGTTCAATTTTATATAAAATGCTATGGTTTTGGATGTTTTGCAAGATCTAGAGTGATCTAAGTTTCTTAAGGCATGTGTTGTGAGTAATCTAGAGCTATATGTTGATGTATATACGTTATGTGTTGGAAATTTGAATTTATAGCCATTTTTCTG
>CATIWO010261691.1:0-10000 GCA_949673435.1 Macaranga tanarius | reverse complement strand
ATATCATAATTTCACCACCTCCAGTGTTTTTCGTATCTCAATATATACTCATCTTTCTCATTCATTTACACATATCACATAACAAGCATAATCCAATAAGCAATTATAGTTAAAAAGAAGTACTACAAGTAAGTATTGAATTAACAATTACTTACCTACACCCTTCAACTCCTTCTTAATGAAAATTCTCCTACTGATTAGGGCCTCCTTATCCTCTACCAACTCCTATACATCCACATATACTAATATTTAACAAATACTCATTCAAAATACAAAGTACACTAAAATGACTCTAATTCAAATAGATCTCAAGACCTACATACTAATCCAAAAACCCCCAAATTAATATCAAAGCTAAGGCTATAGGTCTAATTTAAATCCTAACTAAAATTACTCCATTTGGACATGTATAATGTTACTTATGGATTAAACAACCCATGTAACTCAAAACAGGGTACTTAGTGAGTACTAAAATATTTTGCTTCACTAGACCTTCTTAACAACGAATTTTGGCTAAGTTTTCAACACAAAACTTGTAAAGGACTCTCTAAGGTTTCCAAAACACTAAGGCTTTCTCAAATCATAGGTGTATAGCTCTAGAATATGGCCAAATTTCAGAAGGTAAAAATTCAGCCAAAACAGAGCACGAATTTACTATTCCATTCACTACCAAACCCACACAAAAACTCAATTAAACATAAATTACTTACCAATGGATGTGCTCTCACTAAGAAGGTTGATGTTTCTAGAAATTCCTCAGCCAACTCTCTCTCTCTCTCTCTCATAAACCCTTGCTCTTTGAAGAAAATGAAATGGTGTAATTCTCTCTAACCCTCACTCACTCTTATATACATACATACACACCCACATACATGCATATTGCATGCTCACATAGGAAGGAAGAAAATGAAGCCAAGATTGTGATATTTATAGCCAAATATCTACTTTAGTCCTTAATGAACCACTCTTCTTACTTACTAGCACTTAAACTTATTTTTGCTACAATTAAGCCTTTACTTACCTTACAATCTAGCCCTTTCTATCAATCCAACTCAATATTAACTTAACTAAAACTCACTATCTAGCATACATAAGATATATCATATATGTCATATTTAGGGCGGGTGTTACAGCTCACGACTGTGAGGAGTCCCTCACAAGCATGAGGCAGCCCGTGAGGAGCCCTGTCTCCTCTTTCCTCACTTTCTTCCTTGGCTCTTAAATGGTTATGGAATCTTATGGCAATTATGTTCTTTAATCTTACAATAGTGATACAATATTTAATGATGCGAAAGCTTGGAATTTTACCATGAATGCTATATAAAGTATTTGACTAATTGAGATTTCCTTAAGAATGTATAAGAGGATGTTAAGATCTGCTTTTACTTAATAACCCATGAAATACACGATGATAAGTATATAGCTTAATTAGTTCTTGAGAAGTTAACATATGGATTTGTTTTAGTAACTATTTACTAAGTAGCAAGCTCATTCCTTTGCATCTACATGTTTCAGGGCATAGTTAGATAAAGCTTAGAGTTGCATTTAATTGTGATCTCAGGTGGGCCAGAGGCGAGCTTGGTACAATTATACCTCATCCTCATTTTTATAAGAAATATTGCATTTTGTAATGACATTATGAATATATTTTAGCTATGAGTGATGAACATGATATTGGGTAGACTTTGAATGGCATATAAGTAATTATATATGTAGAGTTCATGTGTATGTATTTTCATAAACTACTTGGAAATTTTTTTTTCTATGCGACGTGTATGGTTGTGATTGTGGGGGTGACATATCTCCCTGAAATTTGGCCTAATTTATACATACATCCCTCTTATTTCAAAATTAAATCTTTACATCTTTCAGTTTTTATTTTGTTAATATTTAAGGACTTCCATTAGGGTTAAACATTTTTTCCATTAAGTGGCACATAAAAAGACTAAAATACCCTTTCAAATAGCAAAAAAAAAAAAACTATAAATAACTATAAAACACTAATAACTTCAGTCCTGTAATTTAATAACATTAAATACATACATTCTTAACTTACTAATGATATGATTTATAAAACAAAGAATTATATTTTTAGCATTTTTTAGTAAATTATAGTTTTTTTATTGTTTAAAAAGGTATTTTAATCTTTTTATATAGTATTTAACTGAAAAAATCGCTTAACTTTAACAGAAGTCCTTAAATATTAACAACATAAAAATTAAGGGATGTAAAAGTTCAATTTTTAAATAAAAGCGAGGTAAGTGTTAATTAGGTCAAATCTAATTTTCTCAAAAATAAAATATCAATATGATTGGCATTTTCACTTATAAAAACTATAAAAATACTAAATTTGAATCTTTATAATCACCATCTACAAATATAAATTTTTAATGATTATACATCTTATTTAAAAAAATATAATTTTTTAATAACTATATATTTTACTTTAATATTTTAAAATTGTACCTAATTTTTTATTATTTTAAATATACTCCTAAGTTCCATAAATTTTGCATGCACAATAAACATATGAGATCGTGAAAATCGATCTACAAAAATTAGAAGCCATAAAAATTTTAATTTGTGATTTCATAAATGTAATAACATTTTAGTTTGTAAAGAACTGTCTTGACTAGTATTTAAAAATCTTGAACACTTGGGTTAAAAGTAATCTGAAATTAATTTAGTATATTGTCTCATAAAAATGATTTATGAATTCATTTGTGACAACATTTAAAAATTAGTTTTAAAGACGAATAATCTCAAAACAAATAAGACCTCACAACAAGTCAACAACCATAGAAAAAAAAAATGATCCTTCTCTTTTGCCTCTACGAAATGGACTAATATTCAGTATGGCATTTTATAAAATGACCATAAATAATTCATCTCTATCTCTAGCACACAAACACACAAATATATATATATATATATATATATATCATTCTTTTCAAACAAAACAAGTTTAAGTTCCAACCAAAAAAAGAAAAGCACAAATGATAAATCATTAAAAACAGAATCTGTAATGTGGTTGTAGAACCTATATATTTGTATATTTTAGTCCCTAAAAGAAAATTGATTGATAAAAAAAGACATGCAACAGCATATATGTACAAAGCCGTGACCTATTGTTATCTAATCAAAATACTTGGTCCATAAATCAATTAATAATATTAAAACTACACGTCATCCGACACACTAGCATTTACATGATCACAAGAACATTGCTGGTTATTAGTTAATTTATATTTAATTAATCATAATTACCAGGTCAGACATGCTTCTTAATAAATCTTGACCTGTTAAAGAACATTGCTTTGTATCCCTAGCAGGATGGACTATATATAAACCTATTCTTGCATTTCTCTATGCACAAAAATTAATCTCCCTCTGTAATTTGTATCATATATTATAGTTTCAACATGGAGATAAACATTTCTAGTTCATACTGTAATAGATTGACGAGGTACTGGAGAAGAAGAAGATATCAAAGACTCAATAATTATTCAACTAACAACAAAAGAAGAAAGCTGAGGATCCTTAGGCTTGGCGGGGCGGCCACTCGGAGGCTATGGAAGCTAAGAACAATAACACCAAAGTTGCAATCGAAACTTGCTTCGCCTATTAGAATCTTGGTCAAGTTTCATCATGCCTATGTGGATACGATGATTAGACTGGCAAATAACATGGGAAAATGGAATTCACAAAGCGTGTTTAGAGGTAAAAATGTTGCTAAAGATAAACAGATTTCAATGGGTTCTTGTGGAGAGGAAGTTGATACTAGGTTGGTTCTTGAAATCTATAAGCGATTGGTTGCTTCTCGTGAATTAATAGGCTTTTAAGCAAGTTTAATTAATATAGTAATTTCTGTGATCGTGTGTGTGTTTTTTTCCCTTTTCTGTTAGTTCCATGAGCAAGTTTAATATAGTAATGTCTGTAAACATGGTCAAGTTAGATTGAAATTTGTAACTCAAGAAGTGGAAGATTTTTCTATGAATAATCATGCAGTTAAAATATTTATTGTAAACTGTAACTCAAGAGGTCAAAGATTTTTGAATACATGTATATTGAAATATGGGAGTATATAAAAGGGATCCAAATTCTCTTCTTTGTTATATATTTTGTCCTGAACCCACTTCAATTCGTAGCATAGTTGTATAAACAAGAAAGAGAAAAGACGGGGGAAAAAAAAAGCGAACCAATATTAATTATCGATCATAAATATTTTTGAGTCAATCTGTGTGTATTTGGAATTTATATTAAAATTTTTATCAGATTAAAATTTTATGAGTTAGTCAACCATATAGCGCCAATAGAAATTAATCTCATGTTTAGGGTGATATGAAGGACACATTATCAGTGCAATATATATATTTCTATACTAAGAATTCAGAAGTAGACTCTCCAAATGTACATTAAAAATTATCAATATTTCTTCGATAAAAAAATATACATATTTGAATAAAATATAAACTCAACCATGTCCTTATTAATTTGGTGGGGCGGAATAGTGGATATAAAGTATTCTTAATGCCAGGAAGGCCAAATTAAGAGATGAAAAATTTCATATCATCAATTTGATTTTGATAGATTTAGATGAATAATTAATTAATTAATTTGGAAGGCTGAAAGGCCCCAGCAAAAGAGTATATATGTAAAATAAGAGATTTTACGTAGTGGCAATCCAAATAATGGATTCATGTACAAGTAGTGGTTGAATTTTGGTAGTTCCATTGGTAAGTTTTCACTTATAGTAAACGCTGATAAGGATAAACTAGAATGATAAAAATAAACTAGAATTAGTTCCATTGGTTTGAATTTTTGTAGCGTGAGAGATCAACAATAAGAGGAAGACCGGGAGAGGTGGATGTAGGAGATGGTTGAGTGGAGGAAGAATTTGTTGTGGAAATTGTTGGTGTGGCCGTAGGAGGTTGGAGTGAAGTAGGAGATTCTGGTGGGAACTGAAGGTAAGGAGGACGAGATGAATACTGTTGTTGGAGATGGACTAGGAACACTAGCAATGGG
Source organism: Macaranga tanarius (assembly GCA_949673435.1). Classification (NCBI taxonomy): domain Eukaryota; kingdom Viridiplantae; phylum Streptophyta; class Magnoliopsida; order Malpighiales; family Euphorbiaceae; genus Macaranga; species Macaranga tanarius. The sequence goes on along the minus strand of CATIWO010261691.1, from coordinate 4,975 downwards.
CACATCATCTTGAGAAAAAGGAAACACTTGTTCATCAAAGACAATATGTCTAGATATTAGTACTTTCTTAGTAAGAAAGTCAAGACAATAGTAGCCTTTGTGAATTTTATTGTAATCAAGGAAAACACATTTTTTACTCTGTGAAGCTAATTTATGAGCTGAATATGGTTTTAATCATGGATAGCGAAGGCAACCAACAATTCTCATATTTTTGTAATTTGACAATGTATTAAACAATATAGTATAGGGACTTGAATTGTGCAAAGTAGAAGGAGGTAAGCGATTGATAGTGTATACTACGTATCAAATGCATAGGGCCAATATTGGAGAGGAACAGATGAATAAGAAAGTAATGATCGGTTCGTTTCGACAATATGCCTATATTTGCATTTATCACACCCAGTCTGTTCAGATGTTTTTAGACATGCAACCCGTTGAGTAATACCATTGTCAGATAGTTTGTGAGAGTTTGAAATTCCCCAACCCAATCAGCTTGAAAAGCTTTAATAGAACAACTGAAAAATTTTTCAACGAGATGATGAAACTTGATAAAAATATTAATTAAGAACTTCATATTTAAATTTAATGAAATAAATCCAATAATATTTACTGTAATGATCATAAAAAAGAATATAATATCTTTGACCATCAACAGAGGGAACTGGACCAAGACCTCATAAACCAGAATAAACTAAATCCAAAGGGCTTGAAGCATGAAAATGACAGGAATAAAAAGGGGACTTATAACTTTTGCTAATACTACAAGCATGACAAAGAGATGAACTTTCATTTGATGGAGTTGAGATGGCAGATTGACGAAGAGCTTGCCGAACAATAGGTAGAGAAGCATGTGCAAGTTGAGCATGCCAAATATCAAGAGTACAAGATATCGTCACTTTAGGTATTGGTGGGGGAGCACTGTGGAATGAGAAAAAAAGAGTAGAGGCCATTGTCAATTGGACCTGTCACTACAAGAAAAAGTCTGTTTCGAACAGATAACAGCTGTCACAAATTTGTAAAGGTTTTATAACGAAATAACAATTTAGTAACAAAATTTTTGTAACGGTAAAAAATCCGTAACAAAATAAAAATTGTAACGAATTAATAACAAAATTTGCAACGGACATTTGTAACGGACACGTGTCTGTTACAAATCCGTTATAAAAAGTAGCGCATACATGACGTCAAAAAATTTCTAACAATTTTGTAAGAGATTTATCCGTTACAATTATTGTAACAGAACTTGGCCGTGACAAATTTGTAACAGATAAATAATCTGTTATAAATTAGTAACGGAAATCTTAAATCCGTTACAAAATATTACTATTTTTGAATTTTATTTATTTTATGGACTATTTGTAACGAATTACAAATCCATTACAAAAATAATATGCTAAAAATATTTATCTTTTAAACATTGTAACATATTACAAATCCGTTACAAATTTTTAATGGATGATAAATTTGTTACAAATTAAATATATTAGTAATGGATTTAGCCCTTTATAAATTTACAAGGTAAAAAGTTACTAGAATACTTTGTAACAGATTTATCATCCGTTACAAATTTGTAATGGATTTATTATCTATTACAAAATTTAACTTGATTTGTAACGGAAATATGGTCCGTTACTAATATATTAATTTGTAACGAACTTGAATCCGTTACAAAAATAATATGCTAAAAATATTTATCTTTTAAATTTCATAATAGATTTGTTTGTAACGAATTTAGTCCGTTACAAATTTACAAAGTAAAAAGTTATTAGAATACTTTGTAACGGATTTATCACCCGTTACAAATTTATAACGGATTATATTATCCATTACAAATTTGTAATGAATTATACTATCTGTTACAAATGTGTAACATATAATATAATCCGTTACAAGATTTAACTTGATTTGTAACGAACTTGAATCCGTTATATATATATATATATATATATTTCAAATATTTTTATTTTGTAACTTTGTAACAAATTATTTATCCGTTAAAAATTTTTAACAAAGTTTTAAATCCGTTACTAAATATCTCAATTAATTTTTCTTTTTGTACATTTTTTATTTTTGTTTAATTTAATTATAGTATACATATATAGCTAGTAAAAATATTTATTAATATTTGTTTTATTTCTAAAAAAGTAATTTTATTTTTTATTTTATAAAAATAATTTAAGTGTTTTTATGAAGTAGTCATTTTGAAATTAGCTTTGCAATTTTGTAACGGACTAGCAAAATCCGTTACAATATTGCAATGGATGTCAATCCATTATAAATTTTAGAGTTGAGAAAATTTTCTATCACATTTCTCTTATTCTGTACTTGATATTGTTGCTTTCGATTTCGAGTCCTCTTCTTGTCCCAACTCTTCTTCCACCCTCACCAATAGTAACGTGGCCACCACTCCCTCTGCCTCTTCACCCACCAGCTAGTGGTTATGCCTCCTCACCCACTAACGGCACCTCCTCAATTGCTCTTTTAATCAGGCTTTAGTGACCTGATTTTGCTCTTTTAATCACCCACCACTCAATTCCTTTAGCTCTGACCTAATTTTGATCTTTCTCGTCAACAACAACACAACCATTAGTGGTCCTTTGTTACCGCCTCGATTTACTCCGTCTCTACTTCGCCTTCAGCTTAATTTTCTCCGTCTCTAGTTTCAAGATTACAAGACGTGACACTTTTTGATCAATAAGTTAGCTTCTATTTTATTATTTTTTTTATCTCATTTTTGTTCACTCAATTTCTCAATTAGGTTAAGATTTTCTTTTTTTTTTTTCTATAAATTAAGCAGTAAGATTCTTTTTTCTATAATGTGATACATGATTCAACTGGTTTGTAATTTTATAAAAGAAAATTATTAGAGTGTGATTAATAGTTTCTGGGACTACCACTAAGATGTGGGAGTAAAGTACAAAGAATGCACGTCTTTGTGCCTCCAGAGCAGATGGTTGTACAAGGATTGTGCAATAGGAATAAAGTACTGTAAAATTCTGATACAAAATGAAAGTCAATGTTTCTATTTAGTTAGCATCATGCAAACTGATACTGAAATCGTGATAGGGCTCTGTCAGTGTGCCTGTGTGAATATATTTTTGATTTGTTATAACTTATAAAAATAATTTTTAGTCTCCTCAGTTGAGGCATGTGACTGCTCCTTTCACCGGAAGGTAAGTCTAATCCTACTAATGAACTGTAGAGCTTGATTATCAACTGGTTCCAGTAAGGATATAAATTCATGTTTTAAGTTAAATATTATACCTAGAAAACTATGAATTCATGTAGTTAATACATATTTAGTTGACCTATTCTTCATGGACTAATGCTTCTAGTATGCATGGTTTAGCTTTTCAATAAGAAAAAGAATTCAAAATAATGGTTATTTTGCACCCATCAAAATAATTACAACATTTTTCATAGCTATAAAAATGGTTAATGTATTCTTGGAATTTATGCTGGATAACTCTTTTGCTTCGTGTGCATGATAGTGTATGTGTTGTGTATACGTGTATATTGTTTCCCTTTCTTTGTTCCCCTTTATTTGGAGAGACTAGAATGACAGATGCTATCCATTTGTCATGGGAGTTCTTTTGCATTTCTTGTTGTTCAATTCCAATTTCATTTTGGGTTATGATTCTCAATGTTAATTTGGTGAGAGGTTTGTTTATTTCATTTCGAGGTGGGGACAAGGTTTCAAAGTTGATTTATTATCTTGTCCAGCTTTGTGAAATATTTATTATTTTACATAATAAATCTCTTAATGGCATTCTGATTTGTAGTATTAGTCAGTGTTCTTTTTCTTTGACTTGATAATAATGGAGAACTGATATACTCGTTATAAATATTGAGTTTTTTTAATATGTTTTACATTCATATATTGCTCGTCTACAAAAGTGCAAGTTTTTACTGCACTGATACCTATCATATGGTCCTTGTGGTTTTTTTTTTCTTTCTAAAATTAGTTTTCTTGATCGATGATTGTATTTATATATATAACTTTTTTTATTTTAATTTTCTTCATTATTTTATCTGCTATATTTTACTTTTGCCACTATAATCATGTCCTGGTTATTTAAAAAGAAGAATCTGCTCAGTAGGTCTTATTTTGTATTATGCAGTGTCAGTCCTTGACTGAAGAATTATCAGGCATTATACTTTTGGGCATCGTAAGATCCATTTGCAAAATTATTTTTTTAGTTTTGTTGCCTCCCTCGCTCGCTAACACCTCTACTCCCTCCATCCTTTCGGGCATCGTAAGATCCATCTGCAAAATTAGGTAACTTTATTTTTATTTTTATAAAATGTATACAATATTATTTGATTTGCATAATGAATATGTTAGAAATGTGTTTCGATGCAATGATATTTTGGTAGTTTGTGTTGTTGGTGGAAATATTAAAAGTGTTATTTCAATTACATAGACATATGTTTTTACCTCATAAAGAGGTTTGATTGTTTTGATTGTGCCAAAAAATATGTCAAATTTATGTTAGAATTTAGAAATTATAAAATTTTCAAAGGTATACTATAGTTAAGCCGTAGTTGCCCATTCAGTGATTTTCTCACCGGATAGTGAGATTTCACTGAATTCTCCAATAGGACAGTTTGAACTTGTATTTTCTATAAATGTGTATTACAAATGGTTCACTACATAATAATGTATGTGTAGGAATTTGGTAATATTTTTCTACATTCTCCATATACTTATATGAAAATGTGTTTATCCATGCGTTGTCACCTTAATTGGGTTAACAAAATCATATGGATACCTACATTTTCATATCGGGCACTTGGAGAACTGTAGGGAGATGCTGCCGAAATTTCCTACACAGGCATAATTGTAGTATCCATTTGTGATTTTATAGATTGTGCAATTTCGAATGGGCTAGGTCCATACCTATTTCAATTTTTCAAAGGAGGTATAAGGTTGTATAATTAGGACAACAATTTAAAAACAATTACAAGTGTATAA
>CATIWO010261660.1:0-11234 GCA_949673435.1 Macaranga tanarius | reverse complement strand
CTAGTGTGGACCTATGTTTGTAATCAATTCTTTGGAATGGTCAATTAAGAATGAGAACCCTAGGTTTTTATAATTGCATTGAATTGTGTGTTTATTTTCTTTAGTTTAGTTTTATTTATTTGAAACTATAAACTCTATTTTTTTTTGTCTAAATAAATAAGCATAGTTAGTATTACAGTATTCAACCACAAATCTCTGAGGGACGATATCTTTCTTTACTACTTGATACGATTCTGTACGCTTGCGGATTAGTACACATCAAAGTGGTAAGTAATGAATTTCGAGGATAAAATTTTTATAAGTAAGGGAGAATTGTAATACTCATGTTTTTAGAACACTGTGCATGTATAGTAAATTCTTGATATGTGGAGTAGAGTTATGAGTTACATTTATATGGGGCATGTGGATATTGGTAGAGAGAGGTATATTTGTAAAATAAATTTGGACCTATTTGTTACATTAAAAAGTTGTGGGGTATTAAGTAATTAGTCAAGTTTATTAAGAGTGTGCAGAGATTTGGGTGATATTTTTGGTATTATTTTATTAAGAGAATTGTAGAGAATTGTTGATATTATCATTATTATTATTATTATCATTATTATTATTATTATTATTATTATTACTATTATTATTATTATTATTATTAAGATATTATGATAATTAGTAATTATTAAGAGAGACTTTTATAGAGGCAAATGGTGTATTTTAATTGGTGAATATTTTATGTGTGTATATGTGTGTGAGTGTGGAAGTGTGGTGTAGAGAAAATTTGTAGAGAAGAAGAAGAATAGAAAAAATTGAGAGGCTTTGGGGAGATTGTAATTATTTTCTCTACATCTAACAATTAAATTAGGGAGCTTTAGAAGATCTATAAGCTTGTGGGAGTATCATTTGGTAAGCTTGGTGTTTATTTTTGATTAATTGAATTAGGGTTGGTTGTTGTAATTTTCGTGTCCTATTTTCTTCATGCATCAGTCCCATTGTTTTTGCTATATCTGGAGTTATAGAGCTTTGATTTGAGTAAAGTTTGATGCTCTAGAAACTTCATAGTATCTTCTACAACTTTTATGTTTTGTGTCAGAGTTGATTTTGTTATTAAGACTGACTGGTATAGCTTTACATTTTTGTGCTCCTGTTGTTGACTCTATTTTGCCTGGATTTAGTCAAAAATCCATATTTAATTATATATAAGTGCAAATCAAGAAATTCCAATTGGAATTTGTTGCAGACTTATTTAGCTAGCCTTAGTTTAAATTTTATGATTTTTAGACTTGTGTAAATTAGATTGAGACACGTTGAATCTTAAGCATATTGAGCACTAAGTTGCAATTGAATGAAAATGACATGGTAGTTATGTGGTATTGATGTATGAATTGTGTGTAGGCATTGATAAGGAAAAAGGTGGTACCAATCAATGGGAGAGCTTGTCATTTGAAGGAGTTGAAGCATTGTTGTAAGTAATTACTAATATAATGAATATATATATTGATTCTCTAGAAATGAGAATAATATTGCTATAAATGAATTGATTGGAATATGTGATAAGATATGAATAATATGATGAATTGAAGATTTATTGAATAAAACAATTATTGTGCTATGAATAAATGAGTCAAATTGTGTATTGTGATTTGAAGTACATATATATATGTATTGAGAAAATGTTGAATTGTGATTGAATATAAGAATTATAATGCTTTGAATGAATCGGCAATTTTGTGATGCTATGCATGAATTGAGCAAGAGATGTGATGTGTTGTGAATTGAATACATGAATTGTGAGAATGTATGATTTGTGATTTGAGTATGATATGAAGTGAATATGAGAAAGGTATTGCTATGAAATATTGTACATATATTTGTTAAGAATGATGAATTATGTTGAATGGAATGATAGAATGTCATGTGAGGAAATGCTTGTTTGTTGAAATGTGAGTTATGCACATTTATGTGAATTGATTGAAAATGGTGGAAAGTGAAGTATGAATATTGAAATGTGATTGTGTACGAGAATATGGTATGATTACATCCTTGTGAGGAAAATATGTGATAGTGGGGCTGAGCCGGGCGGATTGCTCCACTGATTGTGAAATCTGGAACTGAGCCGGGCGGATAGTTCCAGCGGTGGTCATATGAGAAAAAGATGAAATGTGAAATGGGCAAACTGAGCCGGGCGTATAGCTACCCAATAAATAAAATGTGAGAATGTGAGGATGTGAGACTGGGACTAAGTCGGGTAGATAGTCTCAATATATGATCACTTGTGAGAAATGCGCATTTGAGGTAGTTCCGGCCGGATACCAAAATATGATGTATGATATAAATAGATGAGTTTTGGAATCATGAAATAAAATGTGAATGTTCATCTAATTGATATATGGTGTACATATTTGGAATATGTTTGGTATATATTTGGTATATATCGGCTATAAATATTTGGAATATGATTGGTATATATATTGAGAATATGTTTGGTATATGTTTGGTATATATTGGGTATATATTTGGAATATGTTTGGTATATATTGGAAATATGTTTGGTATATGATTTGAATATGTTCCACATGATTTTTCTATAAATGTTTGGTATGTATGAGAATATTAGTTGTTAAGCAATTATTGCATATATATATATATATATATATCACTTAATTAGTTCTTAAGAAGTGATATATATATATTATTATATTGGTAATTGCTTATTGAGTCGCAAGCTCACCCCTTTGTAACTATTTTTCAGGAAATAGTTAACAAGCTTGAGGCTTGCATTGATAGTGAGTTCCGGAGCCCCGAGGTATGCTTGGTGAATCAACTTTCATTTTCATTTATTATGCACCATTTGTATTTTGTAATGTTTGTGTTGAGATTGCACCATAAAGTTCTGCATGTAAGCTTGGAATTGAGAAGTTCATAAATATAGTTGGGTTTTTACCAAGCTATTGTATATTATTTTGAACGAGGAGTTTGTGCATTCTAGCAATGTAATGTGCATATGAGTTGAAAATTGTTATAAATTTTGTGTATATGATTTATGAAGATATTAAGTTCATGTTTAATATTTTGGATGAACCATTTATGCAAGATATGTGTGAAGTATTGTTTAGAAGCATGTTGTGTTTGTGCATTGTGATTTGGTTGTGTTTTAAGTAGAGTTTGGGACAGAGCAGGGAGGGTTGCCACCAGTCACTGGCGGGCACCAGATGGCCTGGCTACCTCCAGCCACTGGCGATCGCCAGTCCCCTGGCGCAGCTTTGTATATATAAAAAAATTTCTATGCTTCACTGAATAATTATTTTTACTAGTATGTATATATGTGATGTATGATGAATATATGGATGTGCATGGCATGTATTTATGTCCCTGAAAGAATTTTTAATTTTTTCTAATTAGACACGTGCATAGGTCTGTTTGAGGCCACGTATTGTGGGTCTCATATTTAGTGGTATATCCAAAAACATCATCCTTTACCGGCATGTCCAAAAACATTTCTCTTGCAAGCTCTAATTCCCCCATTTTTACATACCCAGCAAGCATCACATTCCACGTTTGGTTCTAGCATACCCATGAAACAACATTTGGTTCCAACATTTTATCAAACACCTTCCTAGTATAACTAACACTCTCATATAGTTGTAGCAACAACTCTAGATTATGAATAACGTCACTCATCAATGGTAGTTGGACTCGCTGTTCTGCCAAACACTTGACTGCAATTTCAATAAAAGTGATCAGAGACCTAGAAGCAATTTTTCCTCTTAGGAAAGGATCAATAATGAAATCAATGGTGCCACATTGATGGCAATGTCGAGCCCATTCAGCCAAACTAACCTTAACTATATCTTCTCCTTCCACTGCAGTAGACCTTGCACACAACACTTCTAGCATCAGCACTCCAAATGAGTAAACATCTTATTTCTTACTCAGTGTTCTAGTTCAATAGTAAACAGGATCCAGATATCCAAAAGTACCCTTCACCTCTGTTTTAACGTGGCTACAGAATATTGTAGTTGAGCTTACTATGACAGTCTAAAATCTGAGATGATACTCCGATCTCCTCAGCATCGAGTTGTTGCTGCTACTGCAGTTGCTCGTCGTCTTCATCGAAATCGTTGGCAAGTTCCGAGATCAGCAGGTAATACTCTGGCGAAACATTAGGATTGGTGTCGGAATCACTTTCCGACGGAGGAGAGGGAGTAGTGGAAGAAGGTGGAGGAGGAGAGGGAGTGAACGAATGAGGAGAAGGAGCAGAGGGAATGTAAAGAGGAGTTGTTAATAATAATAATAATAATAATAATAATAAAATTAAAATTTAACTTAAATTTTTATTTTAATTTATAATTTAATTTGGAAAATTTGATAATTAAAAAATAATTAATAATTAATAATTAAAAATAATTTAGAATTATACTATTAATAAAAAATTAAAGGTAATTTTGTTAATATTTAAAAATTTTAAAATATTTTGATAGAAAACTAAATTCAGTGACCATATTGTAATTGTTTTAGATAGATTTTTTTGAAGGGCCTAAATGACTAGATTTAGCAACATTAAGGTTGTGTTTAGTCCAAAAACATTTTTGAGAGCCAACTTATACCTTGGCCCAAACATTAGGGGCTTATTTACACCTTTTACCATATTTGAATCAAGGCGTCCAAATTTATTTGTTAAGACAACTCTTAGAAAAAATGGAAAAAAAAAATTAGAGTTGAAGTGACAATACGACCACAACCGCACTACACACGTAACACTCGTCCTCTATAAATGTCCGCCACAAAGCCTAAAAGCCCACTTTGATTTTTTAATTTTCTCAACTTATTCTTTAATTTCAACTACATGGAAGGTTCCTCCCTAAATCATAGCAACCTCTTATTTAATTTGATATTTTTTTTAAAGTTAATAATATAGTAATTAACTAATGAATTGAAGCATATCAAAAAGATTAGAACCAAAATATTTTGTGAGGTTTAAAGTGGCTCTGCTCCACCTCTAGATGTGATGGCTGGCCAAAACTTGATCATCGATCCAGCAGGCTGTTGCAAGCAAAAATCATCTCTATAGCTGGTTATTAAGTTGTAGCTGTAGCTGATTATTAAGCTGTAACTAGTTATTAAGCTGTAATTAGTTATTGAGTTGTGGTTAGAGCAACGTGTCTTTTTAGTGCTCACTATTATTCTCCCTATTTTAGTAGTTGCCACTCTCTTTTTATCACTGTTGTATGAGCTGGCAGTAACAAACAAAATTGTAACGGTTATATATTGGGCATTCTTGGCTTGTTGATGCTCATATTTTTTAATATCAATGAATTGATTTTTCTCTTCTGTCAGTTTCTTTACTTGTTCTCTCTCTCTCTTCTTGAAGATCTAATTCTACTTGGATCATTTAGTATCAGAGCAGTGATTCTTGCGCTGAGCCAATATCTATCTCCCTAAAATCCAAATTAGGTCAGTAGCTTAAAACAACAGATTGCAAGAACAGAAAAAGATGGAAGATACTATTAGGAACATTGTGAAGGGAATGATCCAGGAAAATAACAAAAAACAAGATGAGATTAATAAGAGACAAGAATAAATGTTTACTGGTATGTTCAATGAGCTTAAACACCTCATCTCTGCAATTGGCCCTTCATCTCAAATTCCCTCCGCTTCATCTTCCTCGATTAACAACACCCAAAACCCAGCTGCTTCAAAACCTCCTACCCAAAACCCACTTCTTCAAATTCCTACCACCCAAAACCTAGCTGCTTCAAAACCTCCTACCCAAAACCTAAATGAATAAATACCAACCCCTCTAGCAGTAGCTTCTTTCATCAATTTAACCAACCAATCTCATCAAATAGCCAACTCTCAAACACCCACCTCTGACTCTTATAAATTAACCACTCGGTTCACTAAGATTGAGTTCCCAAAATTTGATGGAAATGATATAAAAGGATGGCTTTTCAAATGCGATAGATTCTTGCAAATTGATTTTACACATGTTCATGCCAGAGTTAAGCTGGCTGCTATTCACTTGGAGGGACGGGCTTTACAGTGGCACCAGTCATTAATTAAGAATCGGAATAAAAATGATGAACCACCATGGCCAAAATATATAGCAGCTCTTAAAGGTAGATTTGGAGAGCAAATATATGAAGACCCAATGGCAGATTTAAAAAGCTTGGTTCAATCTGGAACTTTGCAAGAGTATTTAGAAGAATTTAACATACTCTCGCATAAGGTTAATTTGACTGAGGAATATTCACTGAGTTGCTTTTTGAGTGGTCTCAAATATGAAATTAAAATTCCTGTCAGAATGTTTACACTACAAAACCTACAGCAGGCTTATGTATTAGCCCGCATGCAAGAATCCTACGTTTCAGCCACTAAAACCTAAAAGACCTATTCCAATAGATTTTCACCTAGCCAAACAGCACCTGTACCTCAACCACAAACCCATATTGCTAAAGCTAGCACTATGATTAGTTCAAAACCCGCTCTTCTTCCTACACCCAGCAGCTTACCAAAAAAAACTCACCCATTTAACAACTCCAAATTCCCCCAAAACACTAAAGCAACCCAACCATTCAAAACTATAAGGTTGACTGATGAAGAATTGAATGACAAGAGGGCTAATAATTTATGCTTTTGGTGCGATGAAAAGTTTATTCCAGGACACCAGTGTAAGAAGAAACAACTATATATGGTAGTTGTGTAGGAGATTCCAGAAGGAGCCATGGATCAACCTGAGGAGTTACTATCCTGGAATGAAGATAAAACTCAGAAAATTTCTCCTACAATTTCCCCGCATGCTATACAGGGATCCATAGATGGAGCTTATCAAACTATGAGAGTAATTGATAGTTATAAGAAGAAGCCAATTCACTTGCTCATTGACTCTGGTAGTACACACAACTTCTTGAATGTATTGACTGCCAAAGGATTGGGATGTAAACTGCAATCTATCCTTCCTGTGGATATAACCGTTGCTAATGGTCAAGTTATGAAATATGCTTATGCTTGCAGGGTGTTCAATTGGGAAATACAGGGTTGTCATTTTGTGGCTGACTTCTTAGTCATGCCATTGGGATGGTGTGAGATGGTATTGGGAGTTCAGTGGTTAGCCATACTTGGGGACATCACTTGGAATTTCAAGAATCTCAGCATGACTTTTGAAGTGGGAGGCAGACTCTACCAACTTTAGAAAGTTAATTCCACCTTTGTGAAGATTATTCCAGACAACCATATACATAAATTGCTACAACATAATCCACCACTCACCTATACTATTCATGTCAACCCAAAGGTATCTGATTCTGGTTCTAATGTGAACTAATAAGAGGCAAGGGTAACACATCCTGAACTTACTCAACTTTTATTTGAGCATCATTTTTTATTTGAAGAACCAAAGTCCTTGCCACCTCATAGATTATATGATCACAAAATACCACTGTTAGAAGGCACTGGGCCAGTGAATATTAGGCCCTATAAACACTCCCCTTTATAGAAAATAGTAATTAAAAATATGATCCAAGAATTATTGAAGAATGGAATCATCCAACCTAGCACCAGCCCTTTCTCTTCTCCAATAGTGCTAGTAAAGAAAAAAGACAACAGCTGGCGTATGTGCATCAACTACAGGGAGTTAAACAAATTAACTATCAAGGGTAGGTATCTTATTCCTATTATTAAGGAGTTATTGGATGAGTTATATGGTGCTGTGATTTTTTCTAAAATAGACCTCAGATTTGGTTACCACCAGATCAGAATGCACCCTGAAGATATTTCTAAAATAGCCTTTCGATCTCATGATGGCCACTATGAATTTGTAGTAATGCCCTTTGGGCTTACTAATGCGCCCTCTACATTTTAAAGTCTCATGAATGAGATCTTTAGACCATTTTAAAAGAAATTTATGCTTTTTTTTTATGACATCCTCATCTACAGTGAGAACTTGCAGGCCCATGTAGAACATTTGAAGCTAGTATTTCAGAAATTACAGGAACATCATTTGTATGCAAAACTGAGTAAATGTTCATTCGATGAACCTACTGTCGAGTACCTTGGGCACATCATTAGTAAAGAGGGAGTTGCAGCTGATCCAAAGAAAGTGGAGGCTGTAGCTAACTGGCCAATTCCTAAGAATCTCAAACAACTAAGAGGATTCTTAGGCCTATCTGGCTATTATAGAAGGTTTATAAGAGGTTATGGCATTCTAAGTAAACCTCTCACTGAGCTTCTTAAGGACAACTTTCATTGGATTTCAACAGCTGAAACAGCCTTCTTGACGCTGAAAAATGTACTGATCACAGCTCCTATCCTAGCCCTACCAGATCATAATAAGGTATTCACTATAGAGACAGATGCTTGTAATCAAGCTACTGGAGCAATTTTAATGCAGGACTCCCAACTCATAGCCTACATTAGTAAAGCATTAGCTCCAAAACACCTTTCATTATCTGTGTACGAAAAAGAACTGCTTGTTGTTGTCCATGCAGTGAAGAAATGGGATCATTACATTGCCCATCGACATTTCCTTATCAGAACTGATCACCATAGCCTAAAATTTATGCTCGAACAAAGAATCACCACCACACAACAACAGAAGTATATTGCCAAGCTATTTGGTTATGACTTTGAGATTATTTATAAGAAAGGGAGTGAGAATACTACAGTAGATGCCCTCTTCAAAATTGGCATCCATCACATTATCTTCTCCAGTGTGTTCTTTGCTACCTGAAATTGAGGCTAGTTGGTAGCATGATCTTACTATTCAAAATCTGATCCACAATTTATAACAAGGATCAGCCTAATTAGGTCCATATACTTTGATTGATGGCATATTGAGAAGAAAAGGCAGGTTGGTAGTAGGCAATAATGTTCAGTTGAAGACTAAAATTCTACAATTGATGCATAATTCATCTATGGGAGGTCATTCTGGGGTACAAGTAACTGTCAAAAGGATCAAATTGGCTTTTTATTGGAAGGGATTGGAGGGTGATGTCAGGAATTTTATTAGAGGTTGTCCAACCTATCAAACCTGCAAACCTGAGAATGTTAGCACTCCGGGATTACTGTAACCTCTACCGATTCTAGAGGGAATTTAGACTGATATCAGTATGGATTTCGTAGAAGGCCTACCAAAATCTCAGGGTAAGAATGTGATTCTTGTTGTGGTGGATAGGTTGAGCAAATATGCTCATTTTCTTGCCTTGAGTCATCCATATACAACAGCAACAGTAGCTCAGCTTTTTCTTTCTGATGTTTTAAAACTCCATGGTACTCCGTCATCAATTATCAGTGATAGGGATCCTACCTTTGTCAGCTCTTTTTGGGAGGAACTCTTTAAATTATAAGGAGTGGAGTTGTTGAGATCAACTGCTTACCACCCCCAAACTGATGGCCAGACAGAGGTGGTCAACAGGTGTTTGGAGACATATCTCAGGTGCATGACTTGGGAAAATCTTCAACAGTGGTACAAATGGTTGCCATTGGCGGAATGGTGGTACAACACCAATTTTCATTCAGCTATACAGAGCACTCCTTTTGAGATTGTCTATGGAACACCACCTCCAATTCATATTCCTTACTATCCAGGAGATTCAAAAATTACTGTTGTGGATCAGTTTCTTCAAGACAGAGAGCTGGCATTACAGATAATGAAGTACCATTTATCCAGGGCCCAACATCGTATGAAGCAGCAGGTTGATCAGCATAGAACTGAGAGAGAGTTCCAAAGGGGTGATTGGGTCTACCTTAAACTCCAGCAATATAAGCAGAATAGTGTGGTTCAGAGGAAGAACTTCAAACTTTCCCCTCTCTATTATGGACCTTACTATATAGAGGATAAAGTAGGAGCATCAGCTTACAAACTCAGATTGCCTTCCACAGCTGATATTCACCCTGTGTTTCATGTTTCACAGTTGAAGAAATCAATTCCTTCCACTGCTATTGCTTCATCCGAGTTACCTATTTCTATTGGTACCCCTCTCATACCAGTAGCTATCTTGGATAGAAAATTGGTCAAGAGAGGTAATCAAGCTGCAACTAAGGTTCTTGTTCAATGGTCCAACGTACCTAGTGAAGATGCCACCTGAGAATTTTTGTTTGACATTCAAAAATGATTTCAAGATATAAACCTTGTGGACAAGGTTTTTTAAAGAAGGAGGCACTGTTACAAGCAAAAATCCTCTCTATAGCTGGTTATTAAGTTGTAGCTGTAGCTGGTTATTGAGTTATGGCTAGAGCAACGTGTCTTTTTAGTGCTCACTATTATTCTCCCTATTTTAGCAGCTGCCACTCTCTTTTTATCATTGTTGTATGAGCTGGCAGTAACAAACAAAATTGTAATGGTTATATATTGGGATTCTTGGCTTGTTGATGCTCATACTTTTTAATATCAATGAATTGATTTTCCTTTTCTGTTAGTTTCTCTACTTGTTCTCTCTCTCTCTCTTTTTGAAGATCCAATTCTATTTGGATCACAGGTGGGAAAGGCAGTAGGCCCTATAGATATTTGTGGAAAAAAATAAGTAAAAACCATAAATATCTCATTGACCAAAAGCTGCCATAAAATTTCTCTATTACTTTTATGGTACGAGCCTACTCTTTCAAAAAGGCTACCATAAAATAAAAGTATATTGTAGACAACAAATAAAAAAGAAAATAATGATAATAAAGGAAATTGCAATGTATTACAATTTAAAACACATGGTGTATTACACCTAATAATAGAATTTAAAATAAATCACCCAAATATTTTACACTTATTTGATAAAATAAAAATTATTTTTTAAAATTTAACATTGGGTATAATACACGCAGTGTAGATAAAAATCTCCAATAAAGGAAATTGGAAGTGAAGCTTCTGCCTAACCTCTAAGCTACCTTTGAATCATAATTAGAATGAGAGGATGACAAATGCTATTAGGGTGAATTACTATTTACCCCATATGTTTTTATATATTACACTAGTTGGTCCTTGACATTTAAAATTTATATTATCTTCCCCTTCTATTTTGCATAATTATGCTATTTACCCCCCTCCGTTAAATTTTTCATTATAATTACTGTTAGTTGACAAAAAAATTATACTATTTGGCCCCTCTATACAACTATATTATACTATTTACCCCCAGTATTTAGAAATTATATATTTTTTATTATTAAACTAATTTTCATAAAGTTTACTATAAAATGATAATTATATCATTTAAATAAGAATATAAAATACGTAATTTAATTTTATATAATTAAAT
>CATIWO010261602.1:0-11697 GCA_949673435.1 Macaranga tanarius | reverse complement strand
AGTATATTGTGGTGATTGAAATGTGATGTGCATGTGTTATGAAGTGAGAAAGAATGTGGAAATGTGAAATCAAACATGTTATAAATTGAATGAGTTCGAAAACCAATTTATGTCATGTTTCTAAATGGTATATGATTGGTTTCTAAATGGTATATGAATGATTTATAATTGGTATATAAATGGTATATTAATAGTTTATGTTTGGTATGAGATTGGATATTTTGGAAAATGAAATGCTTGCTATATATATATATATATATATATATAAATATATCACTTAATTAGTTCTTAAGAAGTGATATATATATTGTTATATTAGTAATTACTTATTGAGTCGCAAGCTCACCCCTTTGCAACTATTTTTTAGGAAATAGTTAGCTAAAGTTAGGGAGCTTGGATAGAAGTTGTGTGGCAAGAACCTTGGGGAGCTTGAGGTGTGTTTTGGCGATCCATGTTCCATCTTCATCATCATTCACCCTTGCATATCATTTTGGCTGAATTGGTGAATATTTGATTATGTAAGGTTGTGTATGTATTGTGTTAAGACTATGTTTTAAAGCATGTACGTCAGTGTTGTTTCTAATGAGATTGATTATGAGTTATGGATGATGAAATGATGTATAAGGATGTTTAAATCTTATGAATGAATGTGAATTATGTGTTGATGAATGAATTGGCGATGTTTAATAGGTTTATGAAATGTTTTCAAAGTTGATTTGAGTTTAAGTATGGTTTTTGACATCACAATCCACTTTAGGGGTATTTTGGTCAATTCATATAAATTAATTTCGTTCTTGTGTTTTCATCAAAGTTGTATCTCTCTGAATTATCTTTCCGTACCATTTTGAATCACTCAAATCCGAGTTTGGTAGAGGGAGTTATGGTCATTAGAGTATGATATGGTATGTAAGTCATACTCGCACACCATCAGACACGGCCGTGTGCTATTGTAGCACAGTCGTGTAGTTGCAGAGCTATAGAATCCAAGCTCTCAGGCCCTGGCACACAGCCGTGTAGTCTCATAGCACAGCCATGCAGTCACAGAAGTCTGAAATCCAAACTATCAGGCGATGGAACACGGCCGTGCGCTTTTCCTCGCACGGCCATGCACGGCCCAATTTTAAAGATCTTAGTATTTTGACCATAACTTGAGCTATAGACCTCCAAATGAGGTGTGGTTTGAAGATATGGAAACTTTAAAGAGTTCTTTACAACTTTTATGTTTTAAAAATTCCGAAAAATCCACCTCTAAATTTGTCAAAAATGATCATACATTTTATTGCTCACTTTGTTTTGAAATTGCCATGCATGACCTTTATGTGTTCAAAACCTCATAACTATTTTTGTACATTTCCAAATGGAATGATTCAAATTGCATATGAAACTAGACTTATAAATAAATATTTGTAATTATTTGGAAGTGAATTTTCAACTTGGCTTTTATTTAAATTATTCATAAAGTTTATACTTCATCGGTTTTAAGTCATATTTGTATAAGTATGTATTTCGTAGTTGAATTTGATGTTATTATGCATTATATACTTATATGATATGTATGATGAGTGTGAATCTGCATGAAATATAGTTGTGATCTTGAAAGGATTTATTTTCTTTCTAATTAGAACACGTGTAGTGGTAAATTGAGGCCACGTGTTGCGGGTCTCACAATGAGCATGGACTCGAATTAAAAAAAAAAGATAAATTTTTCATTAAATAAAGATATGGAAGAATGTGGCTAAGTGTGTTAATCTCCAATAACTAGTATTTAGTCCTAACACTATAAATACCTCTTATATTAACATTTAAGAGGTTGGTTGAGCAATTAAGAATTTACTAATCGGTAAGGATTAAATCTTTGTATTTTTTAATTCTTCCTTATATTCTATTTTATATTTAACTCTTATGAGAGTTAAGGTGTGTTGGTTGATAAGATCTCACTTTCTACACTTTTTTGGACTTAAAAAGTGGTTAGTAAGGATCTAAATCAATAAAGTTTTAAGTATTAGCCTTGTAAAATACTTATGTTGTGAAAGTTTTAAAAAGTAGGAAAAAATATAATAGTTTGATTGATCAGCTAAAACTATAGACAACATGTCAAAACTAGAGAAAATCCATGAGATGGTAGGAAAGAAAACATGCATGATTAAGATTAAAAGTAAACAAAATGCATAAATACAATTAAAACAATGAATGCAATATACAATTAATACACAAAAGCATATAGAGTCTCTTCCAACCTTATCTCTCCAACATATGTGGTTCATTCAATTTCTTTCCTAGGTGGGGCTTACCAGAACAAGAATAGTTGATAAACCAACTCGAATTTACTCTCAAAAAGGAAAATTAACAAATCATGTGATTTTATATTAAAAAATACATAACTTAATTATAATAGAGTTTTAAGATACTTGCATGTACAATAGTTCAAAGAAAATTAGTATGTTATACCAAGATAACTATAAGGTTTAAAACTTATGGATTCCATGATTGATTTAAAATATATATTGTTTAGTTTAAGTCATCAAGGCATAACACAGTAGTTATTTTAGATGAAACATATTCAAATGGACCATATCTTAGTTTAAATGAATATATAAAGGCTAAAATTCCTCTTTACCAAATGGGTATGCAAGGGTCAAAAGAATGACGTATATGTAGTAACTTATATGGTTAGACTTAAGTCTTACCAACCCTAGTAAGTGATATAATGAAAATTATAAGCTTTAACTATATAGATTTCATAAAAATGGTATCAACATGGTTTAAAATTAAGTTTACAAGATATAACCAACTACGAATTTTAGACCAAACATACTCAATATAACCATTAGATTTAGCAACTCGACTTTGCTTATCATAACCATAAGAATCATGGTGTTTGTAATAAATGGTCCAAAATGGAATATCTACTTTGTTCATAAGAATCAGCCATCATGTAACAAATGTATCATGATAAGTTAGGTTTAATGGTTTCAGCTATATGGTTTAATTAAGTATATAACGTCTAAAAAGGGCAAGTTTATGTATAAGAAACTAAGCTCAACATATATAAGATACCATTGACTCGGTCACAATAAGCCACAAACACAAACCAAGCAAGCACATGCAATATTAGGTAGAGCTTAATGGAAGTTTCTAGGGATACTACATGAGTTGAGTCAGGGTAAGATTAAGGGTTCCTTTAGCAAGATGATCTACATAAGGAGTTGGGTTACAAGCCCTAGTTAGGTGAGTCCGACATCTTGTACCTACTCGAGAGAGAATTAGCCCCCTTAAGGACTTAGGTTACAGACTCTAGTCAGATAAGGCTGGTAAAATCTCTTAAACTGAGTAAAGGAAACACCAAACTAATCACCTCATGAGTTGAGTGGAGTCATGATGGATCATAATTTGATGTCATCGGGGTTATTAGGGTAGGAATGCAAGTGTGTAAGGCGTCGTGATGCAAATTAACTCAAAATAGTACATATTCCATAAGTAAAGTATTAATTTCAGAATCCATATCTCTATCCCCAATGTAGTTGCAATCACAATATTTACAAAAAATCAAATAACAAGAGGTTACATAATATGCATGAAGATGGTAAATACAATAAGCATAATATATATAATATAGATAATATTACAAGAATGTAAAGCATATCATAGCATGACAAGAATGCAAAACATGGCATATATGTAACACATCTTGGTATAACATGGCATCATGCATATCATGGCATAATAGGTAATAATACAATAAACTTATCATGGTATAATATAACATACATATCATGGCATATCCTCATGCATATCACAACACACATGTCTTCTGACATACTTGTTAAAATATGGGCATATTGCAGTCTTATGCCCATATCACAAACATCTAAAGCACTGAATATTACTCAACTTACCTTTGGATTTGTCATTCTTAGGTTATGTCTTTGATGTAGTAACATCATTGGTTTTATTGGGCTCAAAGTTACCCTTATTTGCACTTGTTTCTCCTCCTTTATTCTTCTAATTTGATTTCTATATAGACGTGGGAGTCGAATTTGTTTTGGTTTTCACCTTCAATTGCTTTTCCACCTTGATTTCCATATGTACCATGTCCTCCAAATCTATATAATGATGCAATTCAAAAAGGTTAGCAATTTCATGATTCAAACTTGATAGAAATTGTGCCATGGTAGCCTCTCTATCCTCCTTAATATTAGATCAAATTATAGCCATCTCCATCTCTTGGAAATACTCTTCAACACTCCTAGAGTCTTGGTTCAACCTTTGTAACATATTGTACACCTCTCTATAATAGTGTTGAGGTATAAATCTCTTCTTCATTATGGTTTTCATCACAAACCATAAAGTAATTGGTCCTTCTCCACTTCTACATCTAATGGAGGTGAATTGATCCCACCACACACTAGCATAGTTAGTGAACTCCACAGTGGCCAATATTACCTTTTTCTCTTTAGTATAATTATGGCACTCAAACACCCTTTCAACCTTTTTCTCCCACTCCAAATACGCTTTCGGATCACTCTTCCCTTGGAAAGTTGGAATTTTCATCTTGATTGATTCTAAATTCCCATCTTTGGTTTTGCCTTTGTTGGCATATGTTGATCCTTCTTCATCTGCTTCTTCTTCTAATTCATTGAAGAGAATGCATTGGGTCTCCCTTAGTCTGATAGGGTAGCTATCTCCAACTTTGCCAATCGTTTATGGACCTTTTGATTGTCACTCTTCATATCTTCTTGTTGAGCCAACATCGTTTGCAACATAGTTTGTATTGCATCCAATATAAGTTTCTCCTTTGTATCCATAATGTAAATTTGAAATAGAAATTAAAAGAAAAATTTCTATCCTAGCACTCCTTTACGTGTTTCTCTCAATTAATTAAAAACTCTCTAATGCACTCACAATTGAACACACACAAGGAATTTCCTTTTGAGTTCTTAATTGAGCTAAACTCTTACTACTTCTAAGAGAATTATAATTCAAACTAGATAACTAAAGTTACTAGTGAAAGATAAGCTCAAAGATGTAAGTGTGGGGCTGTTTTAGGTGATTTCAGGTATGTCTTAAATTTAGGGTTTATTTATGCATGAATTTTGGATATTTAATGGGTAAAATAAGGGTTTAAAGATGTAGAATGATGTAGAGTAGGTAAACAAAGAAAAACAAATAGAAAATATATAAATTGATGAGTTTTCAAAGGGTGATTTGCTTACCTACGAATTTCGTTAATGCAACGGATGATGATCAATATGGCTTCCTTCAATTTTTTTGAGGCCAAATCACTTGATGCAATTTTTGATATAAAATGAACTTTGAATAATTCTTTTTTTTAATCAATAAACAAATACTACGCTAGGGATACGTAGGTTACACAAGAGCCAAAACTCTGATACCAAACGGATGTGTCCCACTAGTTATCTAACAGCTAGGATCCGTAACAATCTATTGCGATCGTTGTCTAAGGATCTATCTAGCATAAGCTGATAGGAATTAGCAACACTAGCTATCGAACAACTAGAACCTCTAATTATCAAGGTTGAAATTGAAATATGCTCGAAGCAAATTCAGATTTTTAGATCTCGCAAGAACTCAAGAAAATACAATTAAGAATTTGAATAAAATCAATCAACTATCTAATAATGATGTTTGATACAAGTATTTATAGACTTGTAATTCTAAACCTAAACTTGTTCTAAAAGAAAACAACTCTTTAGGAATAAACAATGACATTCCTAATGAAACACAAATTCTAATTAGTAAAGAAAACATAAAGAAAATCCTAATTAAACAAAAATCGGCCATCAAGACACGGCCATGTCTAAAAGTACATGGGCATATGCGAGCTACAAAGAATTTAATAAATTCGACAGACTCTAACACGGCTTGGCACACGGCCTGGGCTTGAATCAACATGGGCATGTTTTGATGCCTATTCATAAAACCCGATAGATACACGGCTTCATACACGGAGGTGTCGTCTGACCATGTATCATACAGATGATGCTTCAAAAATAAGCACATGCGTGTCTTAGAACATGACCTTAGAACACAGGGCATGTATAGCAATACGACCTTGGACACGGGCATGTAAGGGCCCATGTCTGGCTCGGGACAATTTATGAACATGCAAAATGACCGTGCAAAGATGCACACTGGCGTGTATCAGCCGAATCACAACTAAGTAAATTAGTTAACTTAGTTTCTTCATCTCCTTTTTATTTCATAGACTCTATACTCTTTTGCACAAGCTCTCTAGCAGCATCTTTTATCCTCATAGCTCTTGATCTTGTGATTAGTCCTCCATCAGAATTCAAAGGATTTGAATTTGGTTTTGTGCTCGCATGTCCATATCTCATCCTAAAGGCAATTTTAGGAACATCTGACTCTTTAATTCTCTATTAATGATAACCAGACCTCAAATATATCTTCAAAAACATTATTGCTCCTTGGAACTGATCAAACAAATCTTATATCCTTGGCAGAGGGTATTTATTCGTAATTGTAACCTTATTTAGTTGTCTATAATTGATGCATAACTGCAATGATCCATCCTTCTTCGTTACAAACAGTACAAGTGCACCCCATGGAGAGAAACTAGGTCGAATAAATCTTTCATTTTAATAACTCTTGTAATTGTACCTTTAACTCCTTCAGTTCAGTCGGAGCCATCCTATACAGTGCTTGCGATATAGGTGTTATTCCCGGTAAAAGTTCAATTTTGAACTTAATTTCTCTCTCAGGTGGCAAACCTGATAAATCTTCTAGAAATACATCTTCAAATTCATTCACCATAGGCACTCTATCCAATGGTACTCTTTCTTTTCCTTTATCAATCACAGAAGCTAAATAAGCTTCACACCATTTCCTAAGATATTTTATAGATGTCGTAGCCGAAATAATCTTAGTAGGCATCTTTTTACCTTCTCCTATAAAATAAATTCTTCCTCCATCTTCTTTCTCAAACATTACTCGCCTTTTATAACAATTAACATTTGCTCGATATTTACTTAAACCATCCATACTAAGTATAACATCAAACTCATTAATCGGTAAGGGTATGAAATTCCATTTCATTTCATCTTCTCCTATCCTTACTAAAACATTCTTAATAACTATTTTACAAATCACACTCATCCCCATTGGTATACTTACAACTACAGGTTCACTCCTATCATATAACTTAAGTTTATTATACATGACAAATGCACATGATATAAATGAGAATGTAGCACCAGGGTCAGTCAGTATACGAGCTAACTTATTAGAAATGTAAGTCGTACCCATTATCACATCTGGTGCATTCTAAGCATCACGCTCTGTCACTACATAAATTCTTGCTTGCTGTATATTTTCTACTATATTTACCTATCCAATAGGCCTCTCTTGAGCTTATGGAGCTCTACTTGCTTCATTATGCATAGCAGTTGATCTTGCCAGGTTTGGAGGTCTACCAGCTCTTCCATTCTTAGGAGCATTTGATTTTGCACAGCTTGCTCCCCCAGCATATCCTTTGTACACTAATGAGCATAATAACCTATCTCATTACACTAAAAACAACAAACTCCACTTCTTCTATAACTACCCATATGATTTTTCTAAAAAACATTACACCTAGGTATAGTAGCTCCTCCCATTAGGGCATTCCCAATATTTACAGGCCTAGGTGGTGCCATGGGTTGTCTTACAGACATTTGGCTACCTTATGGCCTATTATTACCTACAATTCTCACATTACTCCTAGAATAAGGAGAAAATCTTACTTCTTACCAATGCTACCCTTCCAAGACTATATTGATGTTCCTTCATGGTAATGAGATTTTGCACGATTTGTAGTTTTTAATTCCTTATCCAACCTTTCTTGCTTTATCGCCTTCTCAACCTATCCTTTAATTATTGTACCAGCATAGAAATTAAGCTTCCTATATAGGGAGACATGTAATCCACCCCTAAACTTCTCACTTTTCGTCTCTTCCATAGGAAACATATCTTTTGCATACTTGTACAAATCCTCAAACTTGTCAGTATACTCTCTCACAATCATTAAACCTTGTACTAAGTTAACAAAAGATGTTCCTGCATTTTAGAAAAATGCCTCAGTTAAATACTCCATATTGAATTTCTCCTTGAATACTTTTCATGTAAAAATCTCTACACAAAAATTCTTTACCCGAGTTAATCAATCATTAGCTTTATTGAACATAAGGCCATATATATTATTTACCTTCTCTTCATCACTCAACTGTAACATAGTGAAGGCCTGTTCCATGGTCTTGACCCACTTGTCAGCTTGACCAAGGTCTAAAGTACCATGAAAGTCATATGCTCCATACTTCTTAGCATGTTCGATAATGTCCCCCGGTTTCTTATACCTTTCCCTCTTTAACATTATCGTTGCCATTATACGTGCTAAATTAATGACATCAATATGTACCAATGGTGGTGCTTGTTAATTTGGCACATTCATTGGCATCATCAGCTGTGGAGGCTGATAGTTATTACGTGCTCTCCTTGGCATATTCTAAAAAATTGAGATGGAAGCAGGCGAGACAGAACTATTTTGTTGACTACCTATTCGAGCATTTGGCATTTGATCTCTCTCGTTGCCAACTAATGCTGATGACGGAATTGATTTTTGTGGCAATGCTCGACTCCTAGTTAAGAAATTAGCTAACTCTACTAACTTAGCTTTATTATCCCAGACACCACATCCTCTACCTCTACCTCGACCACGAACACTACTAGGATTATAACCACGACCTCTTATATGACCACCTCTAGTTTTTGTCGTCTTCCTGAAATTCAAATAAATCCACTTTAATAATTCTTGCCTCAAAACTCAATTCATTGCTAATAACCACTAAATTTGATATTTCTTAGTGTCTACAGAACCTAATAACCTAAAGCTCTGATACTAATAAAATGGAACACCCCTACCCATCATTACCATACTAAAATACCCATTTAATAGTGGCAACGATGAATAGAGATATTACCTAAGACTATCAAAAAGAATCTTTTAATAACATATATTATAAAATGACATTTCTATCAATTAGTAGCCTCAAATGAATAATATTTAATAAACTATAAAAACTATATCTTCCCAAATAATAATTTGATGGCAAATAACATACTAGCATAATATATATTTACATAAACATAAGTACATTGGTATCACGTCACCATACATCATCATCTTTATATATATATATGAGAGTACTGGTTATTATACAATTGATTTTAAATTAAAATAACATAATAAACTCAAATAACCCTCGAGATCTCCGTCTGAGGATAACGGTGCATCCATGATCAGCACCACTCCAACCTAGGCTCGGTTATCAAACACCGAACTCAAAGAAAAAAGGACAACCATAGCACTAAGGATGTAGCCCGACACCAAAGCAAAAAGATAAAAAGGATCCTCATCCTCCAACTACTCAAATCTAGGTTAAAGTGACCTGAACATTAGGGGTGGTCTCACAAAAGAACCAGATGGTCATGCATATAGTGTCTAAATAATCCTCCCTAATGACCAACATATGAACTGAAGCTCCAATAGGCTCACTAGTAACCTAAAAAGCCATCTCAGCATCAACATCATGACAAATAATTTGAAGGGACAAGATTCAAAGCAAACAAAATCAAGCGGAATTTTAAAATTCTAATTACATGCAACTCTTGCATCAATACTAGAATCTTACCCAACCCAAGATCACATCACAAGCAAACTTACATAGCTAAAACATGTATCAAGGATATCATTTTAAATTAACAACCAAGTCAAAGCTTCATGCCATAAAGCCAACCAATTAAAAGTTTAGTACCACTTACAAAACTCCTAAGTGTGTCGAAAGCTTGACAAACTTTAGGTTGTTGTGATCTATAAGCTTCAAGCTCCCTAAATGTAAAGCCTCTAGCTTGAAACACACAAGTTGCACAAGGAAGATATTCAAGGGTGATGGAGTACTACCCACAAGCCTCTCTTTTTTGACCCAATATGCTTATTAGAACTCCTCCAAGCTTGAATGTATAGGACTAAGTGACAAGTTCCAATGGATATCAATGATGGATGTAGTCTTGTACAACTCCTGTACAACAATGGCCTTTAACTTAAGAGTTCACAACACTTGTGATATTTCTATTCTCTACACTAAGAAGAAGAAGGAAGAAGATGATATATCAACCCTTTTCTCTCTTTCGTAAGAATATTAAAATGTCTCTCAAATATGCGTTAGTCTTGTCTCTACACCACCTACTAACTTAAACATATCCATTTTGATACACTTAAGCTATATGCATGTGTTAGCTTGAGTGGCTCACACTCAAGCTACATGCATATAATAGCTTGAGTGTCTGACACTCTAACTATATGCATGGATAGCTTTATGTCATAAGTGGGATTAGTTTGGTTACAAGGATAACCTTAGCCTTTGACTTCATTAACCCTTAATGAGTTGGGCTAAGGTTATGGGCTTGTTTAACACTTAAACAAGGCCTACACCAAACTAAATAAGACAACTCATGGGCCCTTTTAAACTCTTTAAATAAAGCCTAACTTTAATCCACTATTAATAATACATATGGTCCATCTCATGGCCTATATCCATACTACCATTTGGAGGCAAATATTTATTAGTATAGATGTGCCCTAGGGCCATTATGTATGTAAACATTGTATAATAATCCGTTTGGCAATGATATATTCTTTTAGGTAAAATGTTTGTTTATTTGAATATTTACCTTTAGTATTACGTTAAATGAGTTTATTAGTTGATAATACGAGTGATAAACTCATTTAGTACATATACTATAAATGTTCATAGTTGGTGGATTAATATAGAGGTAGTATTAATCCCTAAACTATCACCTCTGTCTATTTTCCTTGATTGGTATGTGATACTGATAGTGGGAGGTAGTGAGTCTCACACTACTTGATATGAGATATCAGAATAGACATGTGGATACTCATATAATGAGTGGATTGAACAGTGACACAAGATTTTTGATTGCTTAGGAATTCACTTTAGTCAACAATCACATTGTTGGACATAATTGTTCATGTGGTCCTTTGACCTGAGGTGACACGGTCATCCACATATGGTTCGTTAGAGTTTGCTACCGCTTACATACCTGTGCTAGCCATGTATGGGTATATGGCGTGTGGTGGCTCTAGTTCGTTATATGTAGGGATGAGTGATCGGCCAAGATGGAATTCATTACCTAGAGTGAACTGGGATAGGATCCTATGCTATCTAAGTTATTCTTGATGAATAGGTACCTGGCCAGGTCAAACTCGACTTACCTGAAAAGAGTTTCGGTACTAGAAAAGAGTTTTCTAGTAGTAGTCATGTTTTATCAATAATTGAACTTAAGATGAGGTCATATGATTGAGGCAATTAGAGTTTGACTAAATCTTGACTCTAGCCAATGTCGGGATCTTGTAATGAAGGGACATTTAGTGCACGGTAATTATGTTCATTGGTTCTTGCGAATCTACATATAGCATTCACTTCTAATTGAGTAGTCATGATATCTATGTTGGGGGTCACTCACGACTTATGGGAACTGAATGTAACACATTGGGATTTTCACATTCAGTATGGAAAGGTGTTTCCAAGATATTAAGTGTTAATATCATTTTCCATTGCCATTTAGACTTGAACCTAGTAAGTCTCACACATAAGGTTTGCACTT
>CATIWO010261600.1:0-26715 GCA_949673435.1 Macaranga tanarius | reverse complement strand
AAGTGGCTTGCACATCACATGTGCCAAAGTTCACCATTTAACATATCAGATTTCCAACCAACCAATTCATATTACCATCAACAATTACACATAGATATCAATATCATTCTAATCACAATCACAAGCATTTAAGTATAAACCAATATATTCATTTAGCTTTAGTTATATGAGAATCATTATACATAGGCATTATAGTAATAATTACTTACAACAAGCTTAAACTTCTTCTTAAGGAAAGCTTCCCTTATTGAGTAGAGCCACTAATTGCTCACAATTCAATATGCCCTAGACACACGCACACAAGTCCAATAACCACTAATTTACTACCAATGTTAGGGTTATGAGTCTACTTCCAATTCCAATTGGAATTACTCAATTTGGTTGTGTGTGGAATTAATTATAGATTTTAGAATCCATTTGATAAAAATAAAATAAAATAGAGCATCATTATGAGCTCCGAAATGTCTAGCCTGATATGACAAGCTTAACATCAAAATTCGGGCAAGTTTAAAACATAAAAAATCTAGAGAACTCTCTAAGGTTTCAAGATCATTAAAGCTTGCTCCAATCAGAGTTGTAGAACTCAAGATATGGCAAGAATAAAATAACTGAAAAACAGAGTAATTCTTACCCGAATTTTGCAACCAAGGAACTTAAATCAAATCCACACAAAGATAATTTAAAGCTTACCAAAATGACTCCAATGGCCAAAAGACTTCCTAATACCTTCCAATTGATTGCTAAAGCAAGATCAAAAGCTCTCCAAGAATCACTCACAATTTACTCTCCTTCTCCCTCACCAAATTCTCTACAACTCTCTCACACACACACTTACAATTAATTAAATATACATATATATATATATATATATATATATATATATATAGCCAATCACACTTCTCTATTTTTACCTCCAAAGTCTCCTTTCATAATTACTTCTTAAGTAATTATCTCCAAATATAATAATAATAATAATAATAATAATAATAATAATAATAATAATAATAATAATAATAATAATAATAATAATAATCAAAATATCTATTAATTAAATATCCCCACAAATCACCAAATATCCATAAAACTCCTTAATGCCAAAAGCATATTGCACAATACCCCTCTTAACTTTGTATTGCTACATCTAACTCCAAGTTTACCTTTCAATTTGATCCCTCTCTACACTTATACCCACACTTACATTTAAATTGAGTCTACTAACTCTTATGCATAAAACACAATATGCATGTCCCTCACACGTGTGCTAAAGGGTGGGTTTTACATTTAGGTTATATGACCTCCTATTAAAAAAATTATAAATTCAATTAAATTATGAAATATATATTGAAAAATAATTTTATTTGTCCCTTTTTCTTTTTTTTTTTTTTGAAAAACTATCCCAGTTGTTTTAAAGATATGTATATGTGTGTATTTTAATTAGTATGAAAGTTAGATTGACATATATTTTGGGACAAAGATAATATATAAATATAATAAATGGAGAAAAAATTTAGAAAAGTACTATAAAAGAGATAGAACTTGAAAAAATAGGTGTAGTTTTCATGTAGAAGATGCTCTTTTTGTTGTCTAAATTAAGTTTAAAGATAAAATTAAAATATAAAATTAATGCTTAAACTAAAATATCGAGTTTAAGTCCTAATAAATACAGTCATGTTAAATAATAGTTGAAAATTTTTTACCGCCTTTATAGTCATATCAGATCGAACTGAATTAATTAAAATTCAATAAACTCTAAATACTAATATTTCAGACCAATATATATATATATATAATTAAAAGAGAGATATTATATTTTATAGTTTAATTTGTTTATCAGAAATACAACAATATTGCGTTAACCATATATAATTTAGCCTTGGTAAACAAATTTATATGTTATGATAAGTAGTACATTTTAATTTGGTGGCCAATATCGTGTTATGTAACATATGAACTTCGTATTTAGTCAAACTTCATAAATTAACGTTGATTAGTGTAGAAAAAGAATTATACCAAATGCATTCAGTATTGCGGTATGATTTTTTTTTTTTTTTTTTTTGACATCAACAAGAAACATTTTAAAAGTATAAATGAATCAAAGTATGGAAATTTTACATCTTCCAAATATAATGTATGTAATTATTAGATCATATATATATATATATATATATGTATTTGTTTGTGCAATATATTTTTATTAGTTAAGTGTAAAATACTTCAAAATATATTATTATTTAATCTTTTTTTGAAATCCCATTATTTCAAAGTTTGATTCCAATGTAAAATCTTATTTAAGAGAATCCAAACTCTTCACTATTTGAATCAACAAATATTAATGATAAAAATTTAAATTTGAATTTAACAATTCATTGATAATAAATTGGCAAAAATAAAAAAAAACAATTCATTGATAATAACAAAATTAATAAATATTTAATAAAGTAAAACATAATTAATAAATATGTACCAACAATATGCAATTTCACATTCACAAAATCAACCCACGCATAAAATACAGAAAGGATATGTAATTTATTTTTTAATTTTTTTTTTGGTTGGGGGGTGGGGGGATGTTTTACAACAGCCAAGCATGTGTATAGTTATATCATTATGTCCATAATTAATTTATCCAAAACTCTGCAAATCGTATATATATTGATCAGTTATAGTAAACTGCAAGTATACACAATTTAAGCTACCAAGCAAAATTAACTCATATATCTTCTAAGTAGTAACTGCTGCCTTACGCCTTCGAATTTGGCCGCCATCTTCGCCTGATATCTCCTCCAAAGACCGCCCTTTAGTCTCAGGAAGCAAGAACGTACAACAAAATCCTAACATATTTGTGAAGGCTAAAACCATCAAAGCATGCTTTATCTTTGACACTTGTTCATCTAATGTATATGATTGAACCACAAATGCCCCAATCATGGCTCCAGCCTTTCCGGCAGCCGCGCTCAATGCGTGGCATGTTGACCTCAACCTAGTCGGGAATAGTTCCGCCGGGAAAACAAAAGTTGTGGTATTAGGTCCAAAATTTGCAAAGAAAAACGTCAGCCCATATAGAAGTGCAAATAGCCCTTTGTTATGATCTTTAAGATAATCATATTCAACGCCCATAATTAACATAAACACAGACATCATGAAGAACCCCGTGAGCTGCATTGTGAACCGACCAAGACTTTCAATAAAAGCAACAGCGAACCAGTAACCAGGAAACGTTCCAATCAATGCAGCGAGGAACATGGCACGCGAGTTTTCATAGACTTCTTGTATAGCATTAAGTTCGGCTGCTGTTTTCACTAATCCTACTGCTGGATATATATCTTTTTGGGTGAGATGTTGGCTGTAAAAGGCTATGTCTAATAAAAACCATGTACTCATGGTACCTATCAAATGAAGCCCATGTCGATCATAAAACTCGTTTGAAAGTAATGGGAAGTTATTGGCAACCTTAAACTGTGATACCTTT
The DNA here is from genome assembly GCA_949673435.1 of Macaranga tanarius. NCBI lineage: Eukaryota > Viridiplantae > Streptophyta > Magnoliopsida > Malpighiales > Euphorbiaceae > Macaranga > Macaranga tanarius. The sequence continues at coordinate 23,246 of CATIWO010261600.1, read as the reverse complement.
TGTTCATCTTCTTGGATTTCAATCTCAAGAACCCTTCCCATGTCAGAGGCAGCTTGCTTAGCATTCCCTTGAACAAGAGCTGTGTAACGACCCGTTTCAGGCATCTTCATTCGCCAATAGTATGTTAAAGCAGCGGGCAATGCACCAAACATCAGCACGATTCGCCAAAGAAAATCTGCCTGAGGCTGTGTTGACAGAATTGGCTCTTCATTGAATGGCTGCGCATCATAGATATCGAGGAAAATTTTGGAAAGAATCATCGAAACTAAGCCAGCAAAAATAATCCCAACACCTTGCATTGCAAAAACAGCTGCTATAAAAGCTCCACGGGTTCTTTTATTTGCATACTCGCATATAATCGTAGCAGAAAGAGGGTAATCTCCACCTATGCCAAATCCTAGCCAAAATCTGAAGAAACAAAGACAACCTATGACTGCCTTGGCAGTGTGTCCAAACGATATACCTGAAAAAATGGCACAAACTACCATGAGAACAAGAGTAACCCCATAAATCTTTTTTCGACCTAGCTTGTCTCCGAGCCAACCAAAGAATAGTTGTCCACTTAGGGTTCCAGCTAGAGCTACACCAACCACCAAGTTGTTGACGCTTGTAGGAAGCTTCCCTGGTGCTCCTGTGGTTGGATCAAAGTAGTAAAGGCGGCCCAAGAGTTTGGAGACGTTGGAGATGCAAAAGAGATCATATGCATCTGTGAAAAATCCCATTCCAGCAATAACAATGGCAGTGAAATGGTACCATTGAGTACTTGCTTTATCTAATGCATTGAGCACTGCTAGATCACTTGCGGCCATTTCTTTTTCTTTAGTGTCGTACAGTTCCATTTGCCCGCTTTTATAATCGGCAATTTTCGAAAGAGTGATTAATATTAATTATTCATGATAATGACCGCTCGAAAGAATGATATAAATTGAAAGCAATGGTACGTAGATCACTAGGTTATCAGGGAACAACAACACATTGTTAAAAGGCATATCCTAAATATAATTCCAATTGCTTACTAAGATACAGTAAGGTTAAGGAATAAACGGGCAAGCCTCCTGGAAACTTAATTATAATTAAACTAATTTCTCTGATTGTGGGACTAATCGCCTAGCTCGCTTAATTAATTCAGTTAATTAATTTGGCTATAGCCAATTCGTGAGTTAATTAAAATTTTTTATGGCTATCAAGTTGAAAGAGAGGAAAATTGTTGATGTTACAAACCTGAGCAGGGGTCAGACCAAGAAAAAAAAAACTAATACCGATGATAATGATAAATATAATACAAAATTAATGTCTCCTGTCTTATATACGGCTCTGTTTATGGAACCATTACACGTTGTATTATATATATAATTGTTCTTATATTGTCAAATTAATCTACATAGTGAAGAGCACGACATGCCTTCAATTAATTAGATTAGATTTTAAATTGAAATTTTGTTTGTTTGGTTTCTTTGGCCTCTGTACTTTGTTGTTCTTAAGTTATTGATCCAAATTAGATTTGTCTTTTTTGCATCTCAACAAGAAAAATTCAGATTTCCTCGTAGGCATGAGTGGTTCCCCCACCAACTAGATTTCTTTATAAATTATTTACGTTGAGAACATGAGGTGCTAATATGGAAAAAGAAAAAACAATGAAATTCCATGAATCTAAAATATCTTTAATTTATTAAGGAAAAACTAATCAAAATTTTGAAAATTCTAAAATTAATTATAAAGTTGTTAAAAATAAATTTTATGATCATAAAATATACTATTTTATTTTTAGATGATAGTAAATGTCCTTACAAAAATGTAATTTTTTTGTATTGAGAAGCTATTTCATTAAATTAGTATTATTATTTGATAATTTAAAAAAAATTAAGAAAGGAAATCATGAAAAAATATATTATTTAACTATTAAACTTTTGGTACTAATAACTCGTACTTAATAACTTTTAGTTGATCAGTTCAGGAATATAATTTTTAGTTGATAACAATTAATTATGAACTACTTTTTTATAATTATAGCCAACATTCAATTAATATCATAAATCAAGTTTACACAATTTCTACTATCCAAAGTGGGCGGTTATTAAATGGATAGAAAAATAGAATGTCACTTCTCCTAAAGTCATTGGATTAATTTTTTACTTTTTTTTTTTTTTTTTTTGGAGAAAGGATGAATTTTTTACTAAAATAGAATAATCGTGTTGGTCTATTATAATGAGAAATTTTATACCCTTCCATATACCATATGTTAATAAATAGGTAATAAACAAGAATAATTATAGTAAAATAAAACATTTAATATTGTAAATAGTCTAGTAGCATAGTTGCCTTTCACGTTAGCTGACTAAAAATTCAATTCTTATATTCCCTCCCAATAAAAAAAAATGGAACATTTATTACTGGTTTATATTTCAAATTATTTAGGTTGGCTAGGACATATCTTCTTCTTTTCCTCTCTCCTATCTCTTCTCATTTTAGTGGTTTTTAACTTTTTATGGTAGTTTTGACCATTTTTGGCAAAAAAAAAAAAACACCTTTTTATTATTATTTTCAGTTAAATAATTAATAATTTATTTAAATCTAAAGCTTGATCTTTATTTTGTTCATCAATTGTGATGATTTTATTCTCTCTTAGTGAGAGATTTAGGGAGTTAAAAAAAATATTTGAATTTTTTAGCTACATTCATGGAAAAGAAGAAAATATAATTATTCTATAAATTTTGGTCTACTCAAAATTTAAGATCTTTTATCTAATATGTAAAATGAACTTTACGCCAATTACTTTGCTGAAAATGTTAGAGTATTTTTTAGGCTTATCATGCAGAAGTTAAGTTTCTTCATTTAAAGTTTTGGGTTGCATTCTTGTCAATTTACTTGTCCGCTATATGCGCTACTAAGGTACTAATGTTATTGTGGCTACTATTATTTTCTTTTTTATGTTGTTTTATTCTTTCTCTTAATGATGTATTTTATTGTAGTAATATTTTCTATTATAATTTTTATTACCTTGAGATTTATGTTACAAAATCTTGCACTCTTCCTTGTACTATTCATTATTAATTAATGAAATAGATTCCTACATTTTGATTAAAGAAATAAATATTTAGGCAGCAAGCATGTTTTAGTTTTCACCAGCAAATTAGCAGTAAAAGATTTTGTTTATTGTTAAAAAAAAAAATAGCAGTAAAAAGTAGAGAGTTAAAAAAAATAATAATAATAAGAGCGAGCGACAGCTGTCAGTCGTCCTAACAAGAAAAAGGCTCACTTTCACCTAGTCCCTCTCGCAAACAAAAATTTTCCCTCGCTCTCACAGTCCGCAATTTTCCCAAATGAAATTGAGATGAGATGACAATGGAGATGGAAGAAATTGAAGCAGTTCTCGAGAAAATCTGGGACCTCCACGACAAATTAAGCGACGCTATTCACTCAATTTCTCGTATCCACTTCATCAATTCCGTCAAAAACGTCAAAAAGTCCTCCGATAAGAAGAAACCGCACAGCAACGACGCCGTTGAGGACAATCGCTCCGGCTTCGTCTTCGTCAAGGACTTTCGTCTTGACGATAATGACTCCGCGATTCAAGAAGCTAAGAGTCTCAACGCTATCAGGACTGCTCTCGAAAACCTCGAGGATCAGCTGGAGTTCTTCTATGTACGTCCCAATTTTCTCTTTTAGGGTTTCTTTTTTTAATTTGCTTTTTAGTGCTTTCGTTAATTGCAATTATATGTAATTTATTGTATTGAATTTATTATATCATTTTTTTTTGGTTGTTGTATGTGTTGCAGACCGTACAAATTCAACAGCGAGCCGAGAGAGATACTGCAATTGCTCGATTAGAACAGAGCAGGATTGTTCTTGCAATGAGATTGTCTGAGCACCATGGCAAGAAGTATAAGGTTATTGAAGAAGCTTTAGCTTTTGTAGGTGATGTGCATGATGCTAGTCGCTTTGTTTCCCCTGAAAACCTTTGTGGTTCTCCTCGAAATATGTCTGCCGATAATCTTGATAGGCGCAAAGAGAAAGGGTCCAATATGATAATTGCAGTTCTCGTTTCGAGTTTTGATTTTGTGAGGAACTCACTTAGGTTGAATAATGTTGGTGGGGTGCTGGGCAATGCTACTATTTTTGCAGTTAGCATGATTGCATTTCTTCATCTGCATCACCAAACATATAAGGAGCTTCCATACAGTCAAGAAGCCCTCATCTATAGCAATAGAAATGTAAGAAAAGCTCCTCGCGAAGAAGGGTCTTCATTCAATGGTAATTTTAATCATTTGGATGTGATGTTGGCCAGGGGTTAAGCTTATCTACTAGCTTGAAGTTGTTTCTATTGGGAAGCTGTGCCCATTTTATACATAAAAAATTCTTGTAATTGTTCCATCTCTTCCCACGAAATCATGAGAATTAGCATGTTGTGCTGGCAATTTTAGGTTGCTATCCTTGTTATTGAGATGCAGTTTCTTGTCAAGTAGGAATAGATTTGTGAATTGTGATTCTGATAGCAGTATTAGGCTAGGGTTGTTAATAAGCTTTCTTTTGACACCTGACCTGAAGTTGATTGTGCATACGCCAAATTATTGTTCAGCTGAACGACTGCTCTTTGTGACTGTTTACATGTTATTAACTTATTTATCAATCAGCAAAATTTGATGCGGCACGGATCTGATCTACTGGTGTGTTTGTGGCTTTTTTATTTTATTTTTTGATGTTGTCTTCTTCTATTTCTTTTGTGATGCATCTTGCTCGAGCAAGATTATTTGCTATAATTTATATTTATGTTGGAAAGTCTTGCTCAGTTGCTTGTAATTTGCCCGGAATTTAATTAATGATATATTTTCAGTTGTTAAAGAGGGAAAAAAAATTCAGCAAATTTTGATGTACAAAAACCTTTGTGATGGCACACAGTTATTCAGGCTTTCACTTCTGCATGATTGGTTTGTGTTGTGTAGATAATTCACGATTGCTACAGAAATGCTTTTATTTTAGCTCTTCTGGAGCTACTCAAATGAGCTGTTTCTTGCTTCAAAAAAAAAAAAAGTGAGCTGTTTCTATCAGCCATTTGCACCATATCAAACCATATATTATCTTTTCTGCATTGTGTTTCTATGCGATGCCTTCTTCATTGTCGGAGATTGTTTCTCTTTAATTCTTACTTATGAGTACGAAGATAAAATAACAAAGGTCGTGCCTGTAAATCACGCCTAGGTGAATTAGTAAACCATAGAAATTCTCCAAAATTAACCAACTTCAAAATAAAAAGGTCGGGATAATATGATCCAACCTGGGCTTGATTTGAGATCAATCCATGTTCGTTTCATTCAAACAATGGGCCGAAGATATTTGTACTCATGGCCCCTTTCATGACAAATGGGTCATAACTTTTTGGTGTAGAAGTCTTCCTTTGAGACATAATCAATCACATGGCTATAAAATGTTGATGGGTCCAAATCAAAAGTCTTCCGCACTAAACTCCTAATGTCTTCGCGCTTACTTCCACTACGCACAAGCCTTAAATGTCAAACATCGTCACAAGTGTAGAAGTAGAAATGACATGCAAATCGTCTTGTCGACACACACTGCAAGCTGGAGTCAAAATACATTAATTTCAACTTAAGAGACCAGTCCTTGGTGGTTTCTTGACCAAACATTCAATCACAAGTATGTTTCACAACACAAACTAGCCCCATTCGCATTGCATACATTGTTTTCTAAGACTGAATACCAAATATTAGCCTTTAAATTTTACTATATTAAAAAATTTCATATAGTGCCACCCATGAAAAAGAAACCAAAGAAAACGACTTTGTCCACACAATATATTGGCTTCAACTTAGAACGGAATTTTCATTACCCAGTCTAAACATTTCTAATTTTAACGTGCGAAAATTCAATAATTCCAACTATCGTGGCACTCGTGCTCATTGGCAGCAAGCCGCGGGTAATGGATATTGTTTTGGGTTGACATTAACTACTCTACCTAAGCTATAAAATTTTTTTAAAAATAATAATAACAAAAAGAGGTTATCGAAAGAAACAATATGACAAATTGCAAAACCATAGTAAAAGGAAATGTCGGAAAGTTAATATATATTTTGTTTAAGCAATGATCATATTGCTGTTTCCATAGGAATTAAGAGGCAAAAGAAAAAAAAAAAAAAAAACCCTCAAAAAGTTAAAGTTTGAACACATAATTAGGCCTATAATTTGAAGCAGTATCTAAAGGAAACACTTCCTTTGACTTGCTATTGGATGCATGTTTGTAATGTATACAAGTAGTCCTTTTCCAATCAAGAAACATAAAAAAGGGATTTATATTTTACCTTTGGAATTTGATTTGACAAGAAAGAAACATGCTTCTTTCTTTTGTCTCCAACATTATTTTTCCTTCTTATTCCTTCTTATTATCTTGATGTAATCTTAAGTGGGGCATCTCCTTTCGTGTTTTCGGTGTTAATATATTTTAATTTATTTATTTTTTCCCACATTTCAACTTTTATTAAATTTGCAGTTTGTATTGTTTGTTATTAACATATTTTCTCATTTTCGGGAATTCTAAGTCAGCAGCTTGTCTTCCATGATAGAAGGATGTCTGTTTTTTGTCCTTATCTTCTTTTTTTCATTCATATTTTCCAATTGTAAACAAAGGTGTGCTTCTGTTAAAAAAACGAAAAATATAAATATAAATAAAAGGCGAGTATATAAAACCTTTTTTTCAAAAAGTAATTTTTAGTGCTTCAAATTAAAAAGTTAATGTTCACACTCTAATTAATTTATTTTTCTAACTAATGTTTTGCAAAATAATTTATTTTGTTATATCCAAATATAAAAATAATGCTACTTTACAAATATCCTTACAAAATTAACGCCTGAAGGGGCCTTTTGAGCACCAACTAAAAATAAAAAAATCATAGCACTGAAAATGTGTATTTTTCTTGTTGCAAAGATAGAGCATGGCAAGAACACTTAAACCCCACAAACACAGGCAACATATATATATATATATATATCTTTCATCTTTCTTTTCCCATTAAATATTGATTTATTTGTCAATTCCTTGCTGTAAAGTAATGGAAGATGCAAGTTGTGTAAACATTTGAGATGAAATTATTTTGCACAATTTTTTTATAGGGCCCACTTAAGTATTAATCAACCCCCCCCCCCCCCAAAAAAAAAAAAAAAAAAGGCTTTGCTTTGCCACTCCACCATTCTACATGAAATTGGTAAAAAGCTGGCATAGAAGCAAAACCCGTAAAAACTCAAACATTTTCACACTCCTTTTTTTATAAAATCAGGTCACCACCTTATTGCCGGTAGGTGAAAACCAACATGAATCTTTTTTAATCCATTTTCAACCGTTGGATGCGTATGATTTTCTGACTTAGAGAGCGTCTGACGCCACGTGTTCAATGATTAACCTTTTGACCTTGCTTAAGAATTGGCCACGTGGATAAAGAAAAACTCCACTGTAATCAGGTGCAGTAGCCCCATCCAGCGTTCACGTGCCGCACCATCTGATTGTCTTCGTAGGCCCTTAGATCCTTGGGCCCACCTCAGCGGTCTAAAAATAAAATAAAAGAAAAAAAGAAAAAGGGTCTGAATCGCATGTGCATGGGGCTCAGAATTACAAAACCAAGGTTTTGATTTTATGGGGCCCGATCTAGAGATTGCACCGTCACGGTACGGTGACACGTGTACGTGAACGTCCACCACTTGATTAGTCAAAACTTTTTAATTAATATGAGATCGTTGAGCCAATATTTTGCTATGATTAGCACTAATTAATCATGATTTAAGAGATTTATAAAAAAAATTTCTTCATGAGGGCCCAATAGAAGTGGGCCAGGTCTGTTCACTGCATTAATTTTGGCGGGCAAATGGTCCCACTTTTTAAAACAGTTGGGAAATTTGGTAAGAAAAATTATCTTTTTCTTTCCAAGTTGTTACCGACTTTTAGCTGTCTGCTACTACTACACATTTTGTTTCATCTTCGAATCCAAGTGAAATTGAAATGAGATCTTAACCCATCCCACACTAAATATTTCATCTTCGACATTAACTGACTTTAATTGCCTTTCAACCAATTTCAACTTGTATTCCAAACACTTACATTCATTAATTGCACAACTTTTTCTTTTATATGCCTTCTATTATCTCATGGTACAACAAGAGACATTTACTCCTTTTTAAATCAAGATAATATTAGAATCTTATTATTATGCCATTTTAGAGAAATAACCACTAAATTTCTACCTTATGGCAACAATAATTTTTATTTTATCGGTATCACTTTTTATCTAAATTAATTATTTTTTGCATTTAATATTTTTTATACCCTATACATAAATCTCGCCTATTTCAGAATATGACACCATAAAAGAAAGAATTTTCATAACATTTGTTTTTTCACACATAACTATATAAGAAACAGAACTCTTATATCATTTATTTCTTCATGCATAACTACATAAGGGTTGAAAATTTAATTAAACAAATCCAAATTTCTTACTAGTATAAATGTTGATAAATATTATCTTCTTTAATTCATAATATGTGTACATAAAAAAATATTGTTAGAATCATTTTCATATGGTTAAAACGTTAAAAACAAAAATCTGTATGTGGGCATAAATGAATTTCATATTTTGCAAGCATAGAAGGTTGCAGAAACATGATAAAATTCAGAGAGGAAATCATTGGGAAGTGGATGTAAGATAATGAACTCTGATATGAACATTTGGTGATGCAGTAGAGAAAATGGGGACCAAAAATATTATGCATATATATATATATATATATATATGCAAGCAAAAAGAAGCATCGGAGAAAACAAAGCTAACAAGAAAATTAAATAAGGAAAAACAGGTAAAAAACAAAAGCAGTTCAGGTGTTGTCGCTGTTCATTAAAATTTGGTTTGCAACGTTATGCAGCAGCAGATAATACATGCAACTTGCAATGCAATGTTTGCCTCTCTAATTCTGATATCTCGTCTCAATAACAATAAAGCCTGCTGCAACCTCTATACTCTTCTTTATAGCCCACTCACTTTCAATTCTAGCTTATACAGTCCCCCACCCGACCCTTTTTAACGCACGCCGGCTACCTAGCTACGCACCCACCTGGCTCACCTCTTCTGCCCTATTAAAAAGCTTGCTTATTCATGACATCCAAATGGGTGACAATTGTCAAACGAAACCAACTATTAAATAACGCGCGGCACTCGTGTCATTTTACCGAAATACTCCAAATAATACGTCTCCTTTCTAAAATGGGGGTCTTTTGATAATTTTTTTAAAAAAATTTTTGTCATTACCACGCGACGCTACACCTATCATCATCCCTAAATACCATTTATTAATTGAGGTTCAATTTGATACTAATCAATTAGTTTTTAAGATATTAATTTTAATTATTTAAATGCATGTGTATACTTAATGAATAAATATATATCTTGTAGTATATATATGTATATGATTCAGTTGGTTTTTGGTGATTAAAATGTTATGTCATCTTCAACTCTTAGCAATGAAGCTATGAAATGTTATTGGAGGTCTAATGATAAGATGACATTTTAGTTTTTCTTGATGAGGTAAGGTCGGATCAGAAATGTGTGTGCTGTGCCCTGCCCTGGCTCTCTCTGTGTATACATGCATATACACATACAAAACTGATCAGCAGTTGTATATATTTTACAGAATTTACGGCTTTATTAGTGCCTTCTACTAGTTAAAATGCTAGACCTATAAATATCTTTTTGTACGTATTTACTCTCTTTTATTTTTTTTGTTGGCTGCTTTCTGATATAAGTACATAACATGCTTATATGCATCATCCAAAATCAATTAAAATTTCTTGGCTTTTTTGCGAGACGTCTCTTGATTTTACTTTATTTATTTTCCTAATGTTCATATTCCAATATTAATATTTTACATCAACATTTACTTAATGCTTCTGTAAGTAGACTCTATTATCTCTCCACCATTTATAGCAGCAGTCGAAGTTTGATGAGAGTAGTTATTGTTTCAGAATGAAAGGTTGTATAAATTGAACTTGAACTATTATAATTTCATCAATTAGTCTCATGCATGTGATGGAAAATAAAACTGTGTATACATTATGTATGTATATTTATAGCGTTTGTATCTTTTGGTTGCGAATTGTGATTTATTGGTAGCTTCTTTTATGGTACATTCATTCAATAAGATGCACTAGTCAGTAATTAAAAGAAGAAAGTATTTAAAATGCAAAATAAATTCCTTTACCAAACAGTGTCAGCCACTCTCTTTAATTTAGACAAAAAGAGGAGTCAGTTAAAATTATTATTAGTAGACCAACTTGCTTACATGAGACTTTGATGCATAATCTTTAACAGAAATTGTAGAAGAAGAAACTATATATTATAGTACATATTAGTAAAATCAGATTTTTATTTTTAAAAATAAAATCTCACGTGAAGGGATGCCATGATGAATCAAGAACAGAAAGATGAATGAAAGATAATATAATAGTATTCTTTTTTTTTCCTGAAAATGTGAATTTGTAATGATGTTGTGATGATTTTATGGTCCTTTTGTCCTAACAACACATAGCCACTTGCCCACTTGCCAGTTGCCAGTCTGAGTAGAGTTTCTTTAATTCTATCTATGGGCAGGATAGGAGCACTGCTGATTTCATTTTCTGCGACTCTGTGCTGACTGTGAGACAATTTCATGAATTCTTGTGTCGTTTATTATCATGTGAATTCTTGTGTCGTTAATTATCATGCATCCTTTTGTTCGAGTTTTGTTCAAAAAAAAAAAAAACCTTTTATTCCAGTTGAGATTTTTTCTTTATTTATATCATGTCCCAACATATCTTCTCAAAATTATTATATCTTATTTTTACAAATACAACAAAAAAATTAAAAGTTATTATTAGAGCTTCACTCAATAACTAAAATTTTTAATATGATATCTTAATTTATGTAATTAATAAAAGGTCTAAAATTTTACTTTTAGCTAAGACCAACATTAAAAAGTTAAATCAATGGACTAAAACAACATAACTATTATTTCTTTTAAGGATAATGATATACGTAAGTGATATGAATAGTGTTGTCGTCATCAAATAAAGATAAAAATTTATTTTTAAAAATTATTTATTTGCTCTATTAGTGAGGAAGCATTTGAATGAGTGGGGAATAATTTGAAAATTTCTATATCGAGCGACAACATTATTCACGTCGTTTTAAGCGACATGAATCATTATCCTTCTTTTAAAATGGTAAAATTAATTTTATAATTTTAATAAACTGAAAATTTAAATTCTAAATTAATATATATCTTTAGCAATATGGATGACTTCTACTAAAGATTTGGATCAAAGGTGCCCTATAAATTGCACAAGCATCTTAATGATGATCATGGTAAGTTTTTTTTTTTTAAAAAAAGGTTGCATTGGCATTGAAATTCTCTTAAACTATATTTGTGGTACGCATGTGTGTTTATTAATCATTGAGTCTTGATGGAATAAATAAAATTGTTGTATAGGATGTTAAATAAAACAAATGGTGCAATAGGCCCCTGTATGATATAAAAGGGTATGATATCATAAGCATTATACAAAGTACACACATATTATTTATATATGTAAATGGTCACATTGAGCAATTAAGCAAGAACTCCATAATGGCAGACACTGAACAATTGTGTCATAGCTGTTTTTACCGTTAGCATAAAAAAAATATAGGACAAACATAAAAAGCCAAAATAAAATAAATGTGTATGCGGAGTTTTCGATCGAATATGCAAGTGATAAAGCAATGAAATGAAAATTGTTGGTGTTGAGTACATTCGTATTTTCCCAATGTATAAACAGCAAATTTCCAAGTCGTTGATAGGCAAAAGTCAGGAGGAACCAACTGGCATATGAACAACAGATCAGTATCAGAGACCAATTGGCAATTCGCATTCAACAAAACAAAACGACAGCGCAAGAGAAGAGGGACCCTTTTCTTTTTCTTTGTTTCACTCTGTAATCCAGTATCATTATTGGGTTTTACCCTGCTGTGAATAGTGATTTTTTTTTTCATTAAGTATTGACCCATTTACCTCCTTTTTCTCGACTCATTGCGCCGCCAATTTTGACTTGTTTCTGGTGCTTTTTAACAGTCTGTGCTTAATGCTCTACACTTCATTGGTTGGTTTGATTTAAAACCTTATATAATATTATTTGCCATTTATAACTAATCTTTATTTTCTTCTTATTAGTAACTACACTTTTTTTTTAATTATTATTAATAAAAAAAAGGATCATTGATCATCTTTTCCCTTCCTTTTTTCTCTCCCTTTCAAACGATAAATCCTCTTTCATTATTGGTCGGGGGTTGCTATCCAACGGTGGCCCCATCTGTTCTTATTTTTTCAATTATTATCTATATTTTGTAGTTATTATTACTAAATTAAAAAAATATTTTGATAGATTTATGGATTTGATGAAGATGTTTTCAGTCTATACTTCTTCTTTATAGAATTTTTTATTATTGCCACGGAAATTTATATTTATGTTGAAGAATTTTTTATTTGATATACTCAAAATCAAAAAGATTCTTTGTAAGACTTCCAACTTTAATTTGTCAAGGTGAGTATGAGAGTCACTAATTTGTAGAAGATAACAGTATTTTGGTCTAGTCTACCTAGTATTCAATCACCTGATCCATCCATTTCATTCCATGAAATTTATATGGATGCTAAAGTTTTGTGTCTTCAACACTTAAAATTTGAATGTTTTTCTATTTTGGTTGTCAATTGGATGTAAAATTTCTATTGTCAATATTGTATTAGTTATGTTGATGTGCCTCTAGCTAATCTTGTGATAGGTGTTTTGCTATATTATGTAGAGCTAATATGGATGTTGTCTATGACTCTCATACTGGTTAGTCTCTCTTTCTGTACACCTCTATTTATCTAATAAAGTTTCTATCAGTTCAAAAAAATAATTTTTTTTTTATTGTATCACGAAACATAGACTTATCTGCACAAGTAAACAAATAGCATCAGTTATGTATGAGATAAAAAAAATAAATAATAAAAAAAGATAATGATTTATCTCTTTTTAAAAAACATAAATAGTGTTGTCTCTTGAATTGAAAAATTTTAAATTTTTTCTCACTCGCTTTAAATGTCCATGTTAATGAGGTAAATAAATAATTTTTAAGAATAAAATTTTATCTTTATTTAGTGAGAAATAATATTATTTATACCTCTGATAGACATGTTTTATTAAAAAAAAAAAAACAAAAAACCAATATTTTATGAAAAGTTAGTACGGTTAATTGTATGATATGTATTAAGACCATTTTACGTCTAATTAATGAAAATATAACGCATGTATTATATAATGTAAATTTAATTATTCAGTACATTATATTCAAAGTAAAAACTTCTCTAGATTCCTTAATTTCTTGAAATGATCTCATGCTTCAGTTGAAAATTTGAAGATTTTGAGGACAAAGGAAAAATTGTCATTTGTGCGAAAAATGGTCAGAGAAGAAAGGAAAGGGCAATTAAGATGAATATTCTTTTCACAGCCTCAACCTCCACTTATAGTCATATTCATGCAATAGAAAGAAGACATGACTCATAGCCACCACCACGCACGTGTGTGAAAAAGAAAATAACAAAATTGAAGGCATAGGCCATAGGGAGCTTGGAACGCATTTTCCACCACCAAATTAAGATATATATATAGGAATATCGATCGTTACATAAGCAAGTGGGGATGGGTCGCTTCTAGCAACAGAAACACGACCCATATTCGACCAAAATTTTGTATTTTAGATTAGAGCTAATGTTTTACCTAGCGGCACAGCAGAATTTAATTTAGATCAGCTGCATCATGTTTATTGATTAGTCCAAATCAATTCACTTTTTGGAAAAAAAAAAAATCATTTGGTTCACTGCATTTATCACATAATTATATATCCTACTACTACTAGTCAAAGTTGAAATATATATACATAAATGTAATAATTCCAATTACAAGCACATATAACATAATCATGGTCATGGATAATTAATATTTCTGATTTCTTCATGTATCTCTTTATGTTGATTGATTGCTGAGCGTGTGGAAGGGCCCTGAACTAGGATTAATCCTAATCCAAATTTTCCATCTTGATTTCTTTATTCTTTTCAACTAATATATAAATATTCAATTTTATTTTATTTTTGCTTGATAATCTATAAGTTAGTTTGATGCTTCCAACTTTATCGATATTAAAGTAACACAATTACGAGATTTTTAATAATCATATGGTCTGAGACATAATTATGATAACTTTTTGATAACCATGTTATACATGTTTTATTGATTAATTGTGAAGCAAGAACCTGAGCATATGTTTTTTTTTTTTTTTTTTTTCCGTGGGTCCTTGGTTATATTATTTATTGAATAATCTTGAATATTATAACAAAAGCAAAACAAAAACCATTTTCTATCATTTAAGTTATAATATTAATTATATTTTAATAGACTATAGTCTCACAAAAATTATGCTTTTATATATCTTAGTAACAGATTAATTAAAAGCAATTAGAAAATAAAATTGCCAAGAAATTTATAATAGTAAAATAGTTGACCAATAGAGAAAAAAAGAGTAGACCGAAAACGACATTCAGTTCAGTCGTGATTTTGGAAATCAAATAATTGTGAGGACTGGACTTTGTAGGGTGATTTTATTTTAAATGCTACATTACATATGTCTCTTTGAGTAAGGCGGAAGCAATAAGGAATTGTAGCGACAGCAATATGGCTCATGGTCATGGACCCTAAACATTCTTATCCATCAATTTTTGTTTAAATTGTTGATTAATATTGTTCTTTGTTTATGTTCAAGACACCAAATTAATGAAAGCGAAAGGTTATCCTAGACTTTTACTTTTTTTTTAATAAAACTAATTAAAAATTTATTTAGTGTATACTAATTGACCAATATTTTATTTTTTATTGTTAATTTTGGATTATAACTTTAAAGATCATTTTAACATCAAAATAAGTGGATATTTTAATTTTTAAATATATAAAGCTTGAAGTGTGAATGTCTAATATTTTTTTCATTCACTTTATACAAAACTTTTTTTTTTTTATTTAGCATGTTTTATTGGAATTTTTATTTATAGTACATCGAAGACTTGCTCAAAAGAATGCTGACTTTAATTAATTTGGAGTTGAAGTTGTGTGAAAACAATATAGGGCTTTTAGAGAAAAAAGAAGACAAAAAAAAAAAAAAAAGTATATTTATTTATAAGGAAAATATATAATAAATAGAACTATAGAAGGCAATAAATCAACAAAAATGGTATTAAAATGTCACTCTTTGCATGAAAAATCTAAGAAAAGGCTGTGTAATACTCACTTTTAAGATGTTACAAAGAGATTTCTTCAAATAATATAGCAAATTAAAGGTATCAAGCTCAGCTACTACATGTAAAAATTACCTGTTATTTCCCCTTATACTCTGAATATATTTACTTATTTTATTTGCAATACTATTCTTTCGTATCAAAATTAGAAATTAAGGCCCATTTGGCAATAGAGATGTAAAGTTGCAAAATTTGGAATATTATCCTTAATCAATAGTATGCAAGGTGAAATGACATTGAACCTAACATAAACACTCACTTTGGAGCCAAAATCAGCACAAATCAAACTCAATTATGAATCTTCCTCGCAAAACCACATGGGTTGACTCTTTAGGCACCTCTGGTCCACATTCCGTTCTGGGCACATCGATCCCAGTGTGTATCGTCTATATTGGCTCGGACATAGTAGCTTTGGTTGCATCAACCTGTGCCAGCCATTAGCTAACCATAGCCACAATATTAGCCCTCTTAATATCTTCATTAATATTTGCTTTCCTTTTTTCTTTGAGCCTTTGTAGACTTTTTCTTTTTTAACTTTGCGGCCACAGGCACACGGCTTTAACGGAGAAATAAGCACATAAAAGTGCAGTTTGTTCGCGTGCATATCTTGAAACTTAGATACAAATAAATTAGTAAAAAAAGTTTAAATCAGGCCTCGATTTCACACACCCACCGAGTCACACCGACTTCACTCAGTCGACCGGCCACAACCGCAAATCACGCCTAGTCGTGTGGGGGCACAAGGAATGCCACTGTGGCAGTTTAAGATTATAACACCTTAATATTATCATTAATTAAGAAAATAACTCATGGTCTAAATCTCATAATTATACACTCTCCCACATCTAATTAATTTATTATTTTTAAAATCAAAGTACAAAATCTTAGCAAAACTCCACTCGATCCTCCGTTACTTTTTTCCAACGGAGATATGCGAACAAATAAATAATATATAATAATAATAATTATAACAAAAAAAGAAAAAAAGACTAGCCGGAACTTGTCGCCACCGGTACAAAATTTACCCCTGAAATCAGCGAGCAAAACGGCGGCAACCACTCACTACTAAACAAACTATCATCTTTCACTCTTTTGTATCAAAGTGCTGCTAGCGGTTCTGAGAAAAACAAATCACCGATATCTCGAAACAAGTCATCCTCCTCTTCAGGGCACATGGACAGTGATCCAAAGTCTTGGGGCATATCCAAAAATATTTCACTGAAATCTTCACTTGATATAATACTATCTTGTAGAACGGTGCTTGTTGTTGCTGTTGTAGTTGTTGTGTCATCAAACAGTAGTGATGGCCCTGTATTGGAAAAATTGAAAATATCATCTAAGAACGGTTCCTCCTCAATCCATGGCAAATCAAGCGGCAATGGATATTCTACATTTGTTTCCCCTTCACACTCTTGTACTACTTCTTGAACTGTCAGCACCGGTTTAGCATCTATACTTGACTTGTTCTCGTGTTTGTGTGATTCAGATACTTCCACAATAGAAAGGGGTCTGAAGTTGAGCACCGATGTTGGTGATGACAGATTGTGAGATTCATCGCCTGATTCATACCCAGACGTTGAAGTAACTGGCTTTTCTTCAACTTGTTCTGGCTCCTGTTCATGTTCTTGTACTTCTTCTCTCCCTGGCGGTGTGATAAAGTTTGTTAAAGCATCAGGTCCTCGAAGTTTGATGGCAGCATTGTCATAAACTATAGCAGCTTCTTCAGCTGTGTCGTACGTCCCTAACCATAAACGGACCCGTCTTGCAGGATCTCTAATCTCAGCAGCCCATTTCCCCCAAGGCCGTTGGCGAACCCCTCGAAACTTTTTCAAGCCGTTGTTATTATTCGCCGTACTGAGTTTAAGGGGCCGCTGTGATGATGGTACCTCACTTGAGGCTCTTTTTCTTCCATTACTAGAAATAACACTGGTTTCTTTAGTACTAGCTTCGATGCTTATCTCATTCACGTACCGCCTAACTCTTCGTCGGCTAAAGAACTCACCTTCTTCTTCGTCGCTTGAGGAGTCTGTGGCATCTGGATCGGTGACTGATATTCTTACAACTCTCGGTTCTAACCGACAACTACCACTTTCATAGGTGGATGTCTTTTTGGGTTTTAAGGATGGCTTTGTGTACTTCTTAGTAAGTTTTTTGTGCTCTGTGTATTTCATCGGACATAGCGTACGTTGGTCCATCATTCTGGAAGAAAAAAAAAACTCTGCTAAAACCTTTAGATTCTCTAATCACATCAATAAAAAGGGTTGGAAAATAGAGAGACGTGAAGAAGAAGGCTAAAAGGAGAGATAGAGGCCTAATTAAATAAGGCTATTAAACTCAAGATTTCAACGGATGTGTTGAAATAAAGGGAGACCCTGAAACAAATCAATCTCAATTTATACACTGAACTAAAATCAACCCAATATAGAACCTAAACAGGAAGGCACGACAGACCAGCAACAGAGCAACAGAGCAAGAAAAAATATAAGAAGAAACTTGCAATAGGAATAAACTGAAGAAGGCAAGTACTAAATAAGTAGTAAAAATCAAGAAAACTTCCAGCAAAAGAAGGGCACAGAGATTAAAGTTTAAAATGGAAAACTTCTCAAGAACAAGAAACAGAGACCATAAAAATGGATGAAGAGAAGAGTGTATAGGAATATGTGGAATATGTGTACAGCAAAGAGCAAAGAGAAGCAGAGTTTTAGTTGAAGCCGATACCAAAACACTGAATCGCTGTTTTATAGGATCCCAACAGCCGAAATTGGAAAACGCCCTTTCTATTGTTATTATTATTATTATTTCATATTTTATTTTATTATTTTAAAATTGTAATTACTAATTAGTAATTAGTTAAAGAAGGGGCAGGTCATATCAAAGCCGGTGGGTCGGGACCAAAGATTCCGGCCACGGCGGCCGAGAAAATATACATACAACTAACTACACACGTCGCCGCATCCCGATGATGGAATTGGATTTCGACACGTGTTTTAAGTAGGGCCCATCTGAATTTCTGGCCCAATTGAAAACATCATAAGTTGCTTACTCAGCATTCTCGAATAGTGTGATTCTTGTCACGTGAGGCCCAAGATACCCGGGTCCGTTTAATTTTTTTTGGTTTTGGTCAAAATATTCACAATTAGAATACTTTGACTACTAATTAATATTGCTCTTTGTAATTACATTTTGTCCCCTTAATTACTCCTTTAATTACTTTTATCTACTTACTAAAATTTCGATGGGTTTGAAAACTTTATCACATAACTATAAGTTTTCATCTACTTACTGTCTATTTAGTTTACCGATTCATATCAACTGATAGCTCAATTTGTGTAATGCTGAATTAAAGGTGGATTTTTTTTTTACTGTTTCTAAGTTTGAAATATTTGAAATTTGTAATATATATGTTAGTGTATTGTGTTGTAATGTTCTACAATTTAGTAATTTTTTTAAAAAAAATTACAGCACTGAACTAACATGGCCGGCAACCTAGAACTCGCCGCTATTTATAATTCGGTTTTTGTACGTCTCTGGGCTTTCTCTGCTCTCCATGTTTCCACAATCGAGATATACCTATACCACTTTCCGTTATTGTCTGTGGACAACACGCTCGTCGAAAAAAAATTAACCAATAAAGATTCAAAGATTTGCTCTTTTATTTACCTTTTATTTCACAAAATGTCTGTAAATGAATTAAAATAGCTCACTTTATAGCATGATTCTGTTAATTTAAGCATAAAATATTACTCCTACTAAGTTGTAAATTTTGCATATTTGCAATACTTTTTCCCATTTTATTTTAAAATATTTAATACTAGTACTTTGTTTTGACACATTCCTTGCATCATGTATATTACGTTTGTGATTATTATAGTTTTAAACACATCAAATAAATGAATATAATAAGTTATTTTTGGAAGATATATTAGAATATATTTTTATAATTAATAAATTTTAATGCATCAAAAAATCTATTAGAATATGTTTATATTATTTTACAATTACATACTTTAATAATAGAAAATTTTTAAAAAATGAGATTACATATCATAAAGTTTATTTTAAGATTAGAAGGTTTGAATTGGAGACAGTTTAATCTATTAAAAATAAATAAAATTGTAAAGTATTTAGCAAAAAAAAAAAAATGATTGGGAAAATTATAAAAGGGCGCGTATGAAGATGACAATTCCAGCTAATGGTCATCGCCGGTGCCTCTCCGACGCAAGTGTCACCAACTAGAGTGCTTTTTTTTTTTTTTTTTACCATACATTATATATATACACATGATGGTACGCCTCATGTGCGTAGGGTCATGCATACTATAACAAAGGTCAACATTTTTTCAGTCCTCAATCATCATCATCATCCTCCAAAGTGGCCTATGACCGTCCGTGCAGTGCGTTAACGTGACCTTGGTAATATTTTCAAAGAGAAAGGAAGAAAAACGTTTTCTTTCCATTTACTTCATGAGCTTAAATTATAACGTTTTGAATGAATGAGTAAATGGATGTTGTTGGTTTAGCATAATGTATTTTCAAAAAGTGTAGTTCTACATATAAATGATGTAATTAATTGCTTCTTATTAAATAAAAAAATGCACCTAACATTTTACAATAACTTTTTTTTTTTTACAATTAATAGAAATATCATATGACTTAAGAATGAATTATATAATAGGAACAGTCATTCCCTTTTAAATTGATAATCGATGCACCTTCAAATGTTTATAAATAGAAATTACCACCTGACACCCTCATTGATATTTTGCAAAAACTTAGGCTCCGTTTGTTTATCAAAAATATTATTCCCGAAAATATTTTTCTTTATTTTCTAATGTTTGATTACCAAAATAAAATAAGTCAAAGGAAAATAACTTAAAAATATGGGAAAACAACTTCCCACAAGTTATTTTTCAAGACTTGAATGCTTATCAAATATAAAGAGAGAGAAAAAATAAAAAATAATGTTACTATTTATATGTAATATTGTATAATTTAGGAAAAAATCTATTATAAACTGAATACTAAAAATATTTTTTAACTATTTTTCTAGTGTTGTAGCCAAACATAAAAAAATATTATATTTTTTTGGAAAATATTTTTTTTGGAAAATATTTTTCAAGAGACATAATATTTTCCGTAAACAAACGGAGCCTTAGTACAATTATAAATTACCATCTCTTACATAATGTGAAAGAAAAATATTGTTATTGACCAGGAAAAGGAATTTAAACAAGGAAGCAAATTGGTTTAAATGTTGAAAACCACTTTGCATACCATAAACTCTTTGAGCATTTATAGGTTCCATATCATTGAAACCTGAAGAGAAAAGTTAGTTGTTAATACCTACCCTAATTTTATTTCCCAAAAATAAATGCAATTTTTTTCCCAAAAATAAATGCACTTTTTTTCCAAAAATAAATGCACTTT
This sequence comes from Macaranga tanarius, assembly GCA_949673435.1. Classification (NCBI taxonomy): domain Eukaryota; kingdom Viridiplantae; phylum Streptophyta; class Magnoliopsida; order Malpighiales; family Euphorbiaceae; genus Macaranga; species Macaranga tanarius. The sequence goes on along the minus strand of CATIWO010261600.1, from coordinate 2,430 downwards.
TATCATTTAAACTGAACCTCAAGAATAATAGTATCATCTTATGATACAATTTTTTTTCTTAAGAGTGCTATAACAAGATGTGAATATTCGAGATATGAAAGACTCAACTACAACTAAAAATAAGGAATAGATTAATCTCAAATCTTTGCCTATTGGCGCGAATTGAATCAGCTACTTTGTTTTTTTTTTTTTTTGGTAACGATAAGATATTTTCACACAATATTGAACATAAAATAATTTTTATCCATGTTCCATAACTAATATTAATTCAAATAAACATAATCGATAAAAATTTAAATATATAACCTCCCATTACAGACCGTTCTCTCCACTTAACTAATTAGCTACACTTGTTTTGTCCGGTCATTAACAACTTGTTAGTAGTTAAGTTAATGTCCACAAAAATCTGTCATTTCGTCATTTCGTGACCACCGAATTCCACAGCCTAATTAAGAAGAGTTCCAAGGATCAAGGAAGTAACAAACATTAGATTACCAGAAGAAAAAGGACAGATTTTACGATATTTTCTTTCCTATCCAACAACAATGAAGACTTGATTGATTTGAATTAATTAATTAATTTATCATCAGTCAACTCAAGAAGAAAAAGCCTAAGTTGAATTGATTAATCTTGGAATACTTGGAGAAAAAAAATTAGGCAGCTTAATTAATTAAGCTCATTAACACAAAAAATAAAGAAGCCGACTAATTTTTGTACCCTTCTATCTCCATATATTTATATACATATATACATGTGTATAGAACAATTGGTGGTTAGAGTTAGAGCATCACAGGTAGGTAATTAGACAATCAAATTTTGAAAGGTAGAAATTGGCCGATTTGGATGATACAAGTTTTTGTTTTATGCAAGGAACTTTTGTGTATAGATGTATAAGGTTTTAATCAGTTAGGGGCTCTCTATGAAGAGTAATGTAACACTTGTAGCTACACAAACAATGGGCAAGTTACGAAGGCATCACGCGTGGCACGCTTTCTTGTATGTATAATATACACACTCACACATATGTATACAGATATGGCTCTAATTATGAAGAGGGTGGTCTCACTAGCTAGCTCACATGACGATGATGATGATGTTACTGGAGTATTTGTACTATAATTTGTCATATGAACCTCCTAGAACACTCTTCCAATTTTCAAGATTTGCAATTAAGTCTCACTTTAATGAACTTCAGTCCTCACTTCATCTGGCCATGGAAAGGGTTTGAAAAACTTAACATAGGTTTTCTTTTTGAGGGTTTTTAATAACAAATAATTTTTTCAGTTTAGTGGTACTGAAGTCGTTTATATATAATAAAAAGATTGACGTGTCAACGAGGAAGTAGTCAAATTATAACTCTTCTTAAAGGGCATCATTAGGTGTAGGGTTTGAATTCCATCATCGGCGATTTAAAAGGGAAGGACTGTCTCCTGTTATACAATTCATTGTTTAGGTTATATGACTTTCTTATTGACCAAAAAAATTGACATACTAGTAGAGCAACTACTGTAATTTAATGGACGTTAAGGACAAAGAATCATGATTCATATGTATATATGTATAAATATATACTGTCATTTAGCTGTTCTTGGTTGTTGCTACTGCCATGATAAATGATCTTTGAATTTGGGTTGCCTAATGAAATATTGAATAGTAAGGACAATGCAAGATTGCACCTAAAAACAAGTCATGATCTATGGTTGTGAATGGTTTGATTTGTTGAATTTATGAGCACTAAAATTTCTTTATACACAATAATACATTTAGCATATATTATATGGTTTGAAGATGCTGCAGGTTAATTACATGTAGCTATAGCATATAAAGCTTGAGATCGATAAATTAATGAGACAAACACAAACTCTATCATTTTGTTGCTATACCCAAAAAATAAAAAGTAAAAGAATAGCTCCTCAACATCAAGATTTTATTTGTCATGGACCATTTTACTAAGAACTAACCGTCATGAAATGCTTGATTTTTGTGTGTCTGGAGAAAAATTAAGAAGATGGTTAAAGATCCTATATATATGTTATATATAAATATATGTGTGTTTGTGTGTGGATTAGCAATGACAAACATGAAAGTTGAGGCAAGTTCTTGGACAATGGCCCCAACCCATTGAGCCAAGTGAACCATTATACAAAAGACAGCTAAGGAAGTACACCAAATTCGACAAATCACCGATGGAGTACTCGGTTATATATTTATATATATGTAATAATAATTTATTTATATTTATATACAACAAATTGCTTAGATGTTTGTTTTGATTCTCTAACAGTGAAATATGTTTTTGTTATATGTATTTGGTGTTTTGCTAAAACAAAATAGGGATAAGTCAATGAAAGAGCACTAAGTCCAAGAACCCTTAATGCTTTGGTTTCTCTTCTCTAGTCATTAGCCTCAAATCGCCCCTTTATTTATCCA